>JBBMJZ010031692.1:0-10139 GCA_037833815.1 Zingiber zerumbet
AGGGTCCCCACACATCAGAATGGATAAGATCAAATGGAGCAGAAGAAAAAGAAAGACTTTTAGAAAATGGTAAGACAGAAAATTTGGCCAGTTTACAACCACTACAATCAGAAATATTAGAACTTTTTAAAGGTCCTAATGCTCCTGAAGAGGCTAAAAACTGCAAACAAGATGCTGAAACATGACCTAAGCGAGAGTGTCACAAATAAAAATCAGAAGATGAATGATTTAGATGAAAAGACGATAAATCCACACTCAAAGCTACAACTTTTGGTAATTTGAGCTGATCTAAAATATAGAGTCCTAATGCTCCTGTAGAGGCTAAAAACTGCAAACGAGACGCTGAAACATGACCTAAGCGAGAGTGTCACAAATAAAAATCAGAAGATAAATGATTTAGATGAAAAGACGATAAATTCACACTCGAAGCTACAACTTCTAGTAATTTGAGTTGATCTAAAATATAGAGTCCTCCTTGCCTATGGCCTGTCCCAATTAGCCTCTGAGATTGCGGGTCCTGAACATAACAATTGGATGAAGAAAAAGAGACTAGGTATCCAGACTCACATAATTGACTAACAGAAACAAAATTTAAAGTAAGACTCGGAATATAATAAACATTAGTAAGAGATAAAGAATATATAACAATTGAATCAATACCTACTAATGACATAGAAGTATCATCAGCAGTCACAATAGATATAGATGAACCAGGAGAAAAAGAAACAAAAGATAACAAATTGGATGACATATGATGGGAGGCACCAGAATCCAAAATCCATAAGGATGAAGATATACCTGAAATACCAGACGACGACAAACCTATATGAGAGGAAGCTGATTTGCTAGAGAGCTGTGAAGCAATGAACTGTTGAAACTGCTCAAACAGATATGAATCAGATTTCCATGAAGCATTTGCACGACAAGGTATGATGACAGAGCAAATAATTCTCAGAATAACCAAACTGTAAGGTTATACATTTGTATGATCCGCAAAAACTGATATCAGGACGACCCGTGGTCACACAAAGAATCTGAGACAGAAAAGGATGTCAAATGTAGAAATCGATAACATAGGACGTCGGCGTCAAAATCGATAGGACAGGACGTCGGCGCAATTGATAGAAAATAGATATCGACGCTAAAATCAATAGTAGCATGACAGAAAATAGATGTCGGCGTAGAAATCAATAACAGCAATAGGAGACAGCAGCGGCAACATGAAGCAATAACAGGGGGCGACAGAAAAAATTAGGTCAAAGAAGAAAAATCGCTCTGATACCATGTAAAAAATAAAAGAAGGGAAAAACTAGCCATATTATTGAATTCAAAAATTGATTGAGAAATAAAGAGTACAAGACCTTATATAGTTAATTACAAGAAAAAAATCTATACCATAAACTGAAAAGGTAAAAGACTATATCTAAATTCTAAACTAAAAAGGTAAAAGACTAAATTGTCCTCAAGGCTATAACAAATAATTCTAATAGATTATATAATCTAAATTATATAATCTAACATTCTGAAGCCAAACAATGAGAATGCTGAGTGCAATGTAATCGAAGCCAGCTCCTCTTTATTACAAAGATTGAAAGAATGAGATGGCAAACTGGCGATCCACAAAACCAACTTAGCCAAAATTGTCAGAGTTCATCATTCATACTCTTTGGGTATTCGGTATTCCACATGATGATCACAGCCCACTCGCTTCATTCAGATTATAGCAATGTGAGGCACAAGCTGATGCGTGGTTTACCATCTAAAAGAATTGTAGTAACTTTGATGGATGAAGGGAGACTGACTAGGAGGAGGAAGCATTTGCTTTTCTTCTGATAGTTCGCTTTCGGTGTGGTTTTGAAGGTATGGAGTCTGGTTCATCGCTTCCCTGCTTGAGACCCGGCAACCAGAGACCCATCATGGCAGTGTGATTCGAGATATGCCACTTTGATGATGGATTTTCTATAGCACTTGATGGTTTGTTGTATGGTTTCGGTAAATTATCTGACTGAGATAGAGTATCTGCTTCCACCCCTAGCCAAGCTAGCCTCGATGCCTCACCAAGATGAGCATTCAAAATTCTGCAAAATAAATGATAAAATCAGGGCATGGAGTGCTTGATCAAACCGTGAGGCGAGAGATGAGACATCAGGAAAATGAAATGAAGTTAAAACAACTGCAAAACAATCTACATAGAGTAACCAAAATGAACCGCACAACAACAGACATAAACGCTAATACATGTCGGTGTCAAGTTTAAGAACTCTTTACTTCTTTTCCAGTAGAACTCACTATAAAATAAATGCAACTATACAAGTTATCTAGGGACAACTAAGACCGGTTAGTAGGAGCCATTCAGAAGAAATTCCACTTAAAAGTTTATATGATTGTTCTACAAAAAATTTAAAGCCCATGCTTGCTCGATACTGACATTTTATACTATGCTTGTTTATAGGTGAACTTAGGAGTTTCTATACATGGAAACATGTGGGATATCTACAGGTGCCTTCAGTTTAATATGTATTTGATATGTTGAATTATTCATTTGTCTTCCTTTGCTATATTCTTGATGTATTTGAATATTCTACTCTTCAACCATGATATGTTAGATATGCAGTTGCTTTTTGCTACTGCCAAGACATTCGACATGTGTTCTTTAGAATACATGTTCAATTGCTCCTATGTAATCGAGCTATTTGTTTATATCTTAAATCGTTTTAAGTTACACTTAGTTAAATGCCTTCATCCACTTCTATTGACTTGCTTCAAATTGTTTTAAAGTTGTTTGGTACTGACTTTCAGATCTTAGTTGCTCCATAGTAAAACATGACATATGACGATATCTGTAAGCATTGTTATCTGCGTTATTATTGTGGGCATAAGTATTTATCAACTTTCCTCCGTCTTTTTTTGCCTACTCACGTTTATGATTAATACCATACTTTTTGTCTGTGTGAAATTTCTCCATTACAGGTCCTTATTAGTTGCCAGGTGAACTATATTTCTGCAATTCTTCTATTGTAATTCTACCTTTATCGTATGATATATGACATTATAAATTACTGAATCAGGGCAGCATTGAACTTGCTAAAATATCACCAGCCGGTTGGTTATGCAGGAATTAGCAATAAAAGAGCAATAGGGGATGTACCTCAATGCTGTGCTAAAACAGAAAGCAACCTTTAGAACATCAAAGTGATTGATCATAGCTCTATCAACTCCATTCAAAATCTGATAACGCAGATTTGCATAAAACCCTAAATAGACGCCATATCCAAGAGCGTTGGTGCTTACAGAAGGGACAGTCACTGACAACCTGCCAAATGTAAGTTCAAGCAAATGTCAAGGTCGGATTTTGACAGCAGATGCATGAGTACTATACAAAGGACACTAATCCATTTATACATACCTCTCATCCTTCTTGGAAGAAAAAAAGTTTGAAAGAACACTTTGAACAGTTCGTGCAGTAGATCCAAGTAGAGAAAACTCAGCGGCTTTGTAGAAGAAAGAATAAACTCTTTTCTGTAAGTCAAATTCCCTCATGAGATAGTCCTTCTCAAATATGTTGTTAGGAAGTTTCTGAATACTGTTTTGTAAGTCAGTCCGGAATGTATTCCCATATGAGCGACATGGTGCAAGAGACCAAACGATAATTCCATTACAAGTCATGACGGTTAGAATATTTAGGAGTGCCAAATGCCATTCTTGCTTAATCCTGTCAAAGAACATAAGACTTAAAGATTAACATAATATTTGAAAAAAAAACAATTCCCCATTTAATATCAGACAAACAGTACCTCTCTTTTCGATTCTTGAATTCCCACCAAGCAGAATAGGCACAAGTCACACTCTCTTCTAGAATTAGTTTATATAAAAATGATGGATCTGCAATCATCCTGCATATCAAGTGGAAGTTGAAACATGGAAAATAATTAGAAGGAATATAGGAGAATAACAAAGGTTCAGGAACCACCAATATCAAATCCATGTATCTTAAAAAATTTCTAAACGATACTTTTCATTCTAAAAGTGGTTCCTATGGTAGCCCCCTCCCTCTGGATTCAAAAGGAACCAGGAGGCTTCTGATGATTTTTGTACGAGTTAAGGGATCTACTCTTTATCATTAAAAGATTGTGAAGTTTCTATGGCTTCTACCAGAACGCTCCTTAAATTGAGAAAAAGAGGGACAATTTACCATTGGAAGCCCCTCTTACAATGGAAGTACCAATGGGCCTCCTCTATTCAGACTTAGTCAAAACTACTCTAATTTGAATCAGAAAACCCTTTTTTAATCGCCATAATGCTTTATTCATTCCGAAAGTTGATTTACAAATTAGCCTGAACTCATTTTACACACTCATTTTGCTATAAAAATAGATATTTTAGGATTCTCCATGTCTGAAGCAATAATTTGGTACCCCTTTACTAAGAGAGATTGAACTTTGTGATTTGGTGACCACAAGTTGATTTGCAAACATATCCAATTTTATGCAAAAGTGAGGGCACAAGCTATTTTTCAATTAGCTTGGGCTTGAACAAAACATTAAAATGATTAAAATGAGTTTCCTAATTCAAAATAGGGGCACTACTAGAGATGTAATCAAGAGGAGCGTTTTTTGGTTAAATCTTTTAGAGGGACACCAATTGGAAGTTCCACTATAAGAGGAGTGCCCAATGGTAAACTGCTCAAGAAAATACTATCAGATTGACTTACTCTTATATGGTTGATCTAATTATGAATATGCACTATCATAACTCTATCATAAACGACATAGCACATATAATCAACATCATAACTCTATCTTGGACCTCTTGGTGTTGTTGGTTAGTTCATTTCTTTGTCAGCATAGTACAATGTAGTAATAAAATAATCACAATCATCAAATCCATTTACTTTTTCTTAATTTTTTTAAAAAAATCTAGAAGTAGTTATATTAGCAAATTAAGTTTCCAAAAAGGGTTATAAATAAGAAAAGAGAGGACTGTTTATAAAGTACATCTTCCATATTTACAATAGTGTTAATACATTTTCTCTTAAGTCTGAAAGATCAACATGGTTTCTTCAATATACAGTTTCCTTAAAATTAAAAGTGAGCACATAATGTCAGAAATTTATATAAGGAAACTTTGGCTTGGATGAATTTTGTTCAATTAAAATGTTTGTATAGCATCCTCCAAAGATACTTCTTTGTTTGCATATGATTTCTTCCGGTGGAAACAAAAAGGCTTAGCCTAAGTCCGCTCACGAGCTATTCGGGTCTCAGTTCGAAAAAAGTACGTTCGAGTATATATATATATATATATCACATGAATTTTAAATATAATAATATCTTAAACTAGCTCGAACTAAGCTCGTTTAACTTTTAAATGAGCTATTTTCGAACTGAGCTCGAGTCGTTCGTGAGCTATTTAATTTTATTACGAACCGAGTTCGAGCTTAAGAATTAAAGCTTGAATCGAACTTGAGCCGAACTCGAGTTTAGGGGAAAACGAACCGAGCCGAGCTCGAGCATTTTACTGTTCAGCTTGGCTTGGTTCAATTATACCCCTAGGGTTAGCCACACACTATTTTATACCGACATGAAAACAAACAATAGGCCTATGGTCTTTCGGTGTAACTCTCTTATTCACGTACAGTAAATATGATTCTTTGTCTAAGTTGAATAGAGTAACCACATCTTGACTTCTTCAACATCAATCAAGGGTATCTTTTGATAGAGTAAACAAACGAGATAAAGCATGGAATAATAATTGAGGTCAATACATCCATGAAATTGGTTACCCTCTTTCATAATAATCAAGTATAGCATAGAATTTCATTTATTTTCATCTCACCAAAACATAGAGCATTAAATTTAAACAATAAAAACTATCCGTATGGGAACATATAAATCTTAGTATTAGACAACCATTACCTTCCAATGAATGCCCTGGATAACCATTCAGGAGTGCTTCGAGAGACAGCTCTTGTAACTGTTGGCCTTGCATTAAATGCCAAGAATTGGACCATTTGAGCAGAACTCACTAATCCCTGCAATATTTAAACCATTATGACAGGATGGAAGTTTCCTTGACTGTTGAAAGGACGAAATACACTAATTCGTACACTATTTTATCGACTGATGAATGAATATAGGAAATATACCAATTCATAAGCTTGTCGAAGGCCAGCAGGCAAGTCTATCATGCTTTTATACCACTCCTGAAGCACAGAGTCTACAAATTTCCTGTCAAAAAGCTGGCAATGCACACTAGGTAGTTAAAATTTACCATTAGCTAAACTCGAACAAACATGGCTGACAAAATCTGGTCATCCTATCATATGAAAAAAGGAATTTGCAAACCTCTTGAAACACTATGCGCCTTCTAAATAATCCACCATCATCTCCTTCATCTCCTTCATCGAAATCATCAAAGTAATCATCATCATCATCACCACCATCATCTCCTCCACCCCCACCATGAAAAATTTTCTTTCCAATATCTCCACCTCCGCCACCAATTGCTGTCTGGATCATATAAAAGATGCAAATTAAAACTTTCCAAGCATGTCAAGCAAGGCCTTCATTGACAATATTAACTATGACCAAGAAATGATTGGTACAAGATAGAAAGTCTCGGACATAAATTGGCTCAGTCTTTTTTATCCTAATTATTTACCTAAACCATGAAGATTATTCAAATTTGACCACTATTTGATATCTCCATCCTGATCATGTCCGTTATTACCAAAGTTGTTAGAAGATTCACATGTCATCGGACCCATATTAACTTACATAGACACAAACTCACAGTGTTGGCAATGTCAAAGCAATACTGAAGCCAAAATTTATTCTAAGTGAGTGCAATAATACTACTTTAAAGTAAAAAATATCTATAAATTCAAAATGTGAGTTCATATTAAAGGAAGAGTAAAAAAAATTCAAATTAATTATCTTTTAATCACTAGAATTCACAGAGCCAATATATATGCATATAATGATTTTGAAAAATCCATATTTTGTTATATTTAAGTATATTGTATATTTATGCAAAATTTCGCTGATTCACTTCCCTTAACGTGCAGAAACTAAGTAATCCCTCCGCATGAATTGGAAATTCCAATCCCATTCTTTAGTGAATTCATTTGGTTGAGAAGTGCAAAGAAGAGCTCTGACAGTTAAAACGGGCTTTCAAATCCCACTGAAAGTGGCTGAATTTCTAAATTCCATCAATTTTCTTTACTACATTACTTGCATGTCCAATTCTTACTCAGTAACTTGCATACTAGAAGCGTATAATGACAAGCTAATAAAGTATTTTGAGACATGAAATTCTGATTCCTATTCGTTATCTCCATACCTCAGGGTTGGATCTCATAGATTTCTTAGAAAGATCAAGCTTGGACTTCTCCAAGGTCACCGCACCGATGGCCCCATATTTCCCCCCTTTCATCATCGGCATCGAGGCTGCGGGAGTAGCGAACGGCGAGGAGCCGAAGGTGGCCTCGGACACCGACGGCAGAGAGAAACACCGCTCGAGCGCATCCATGAAGTCAGGACCAACAGGCGCCGCGGTGGCCGAGGCGGTGATTCTACGCACGGAGCGGGGCATCCTGGGGCCGAGTTTGGCGGGGGAGAGTAAGAACGGACGGATTCTGAGAAGAGGAATGCATGGGTAGGGAGAGAGAGAGGTGGCCGGAGAGGTCGTTCTGGGACGGTGGAGGGCCATGGGTTGCGGCGGCGGGGCGGTCGCGGCGTGCAATGCCATCTCCTCTCCGCCGTCGCGTCTGCCTCGGTTTCAACGGCACCCTCTTTATATAAATCTTCCGAGTCCCGACTTAGCGTACGACCTTGGGCACCACTTGAGACCCACATCGACCGTCGAACAGACCTCGACATCAAAATAAATAATTAAGAAAAAAATTAAAATGAAACAATTTTATTATGCAGAAAACTTTCCATAGTTTTTGTTACTTACCAAATTTTCTAGGGAGAGTCATAAACTTTCCACGTTTAATTTTGATGAGCGTGAATTGACTTTTGTACCCTCACGACCCCATGCCCATGTGATAATATTTGAGGAAGCAGGTTTAGGTCCAAAGTCTGACCATACGTTGGCCAAACAACTTGATCACAAAATGGTCAAACAGTTTGACCAGTGCTCATTGAATAAATATCTCTTAATTTTTAAGATTATTAACCATATCGATCGAAATTTAAAACTATATAAACTTTCTACTTGGGTGGCTTAAACTTTCAATTTGAAAGTTAGGACAATCTAATAACATTAGTAAATCAAACTAACTCGGTTGGGGCGACCTAAAGTCTTTTAGGTCAGCCCAAAAGTACCCATTGAGATTCTAATGATTGGGAAATCAAGTTAGATCAATTCACGGAGATTTCAAAGACTTAGGCATCCGAATGTTGAAAGAAATTACTGGAGCAAGGTGAAGTTATCAAGGCTTTTTAGAGTGGTCCTATGTTTTTTTGAAAAGGAATAAATCATGGGGATTTTTGTCATAGCACAATAACTTTTTGTATGAAAGACGTCGGATATCCAACAAGATATTTTACATTCATTAAAAATTGACCACAAAACTTATTGGAACAATCACTCATACAAGAACTAAAGGGGGCAAATTCAATGAATTAAAAAAATAATACAACGTAAAATATTTAGCCTTGAGTTCTAATTGAAATTATGATCCGTCGATGATTCAAAGTCGAAGAATCATTTATGATCTTCCTTCCTCCTGATATTTAGCATTCCTACATATAAGATCTTCATACCGATCTAATCATTTTAATTAGCAACCTAATAAAATAATATTATACTTTAGAATTCTCCTTCAATTAATGAAACATGAAATAAGAAAGGAACAACTTACTCTTCTTATTGTTACTTTAGTTGGACGAAGGGGAAAGTGAGCTGCTTCTAAAGGGTTGCTCGTTGGAAAAGATAAAGGAGGATCGTTGCTTTTGAGAAAAATAGAGAAAGAAGATAGAGAGGAATAAGCAAAAGAGAAGAGTTTTACCTTCGTCATTAGCAACCTCAACTAGTTTCGGTTAGTTCGGCAACGACACAAAAAGAGTAAGGTAAGACATGACTATTCTTAGATGCCGAATAAGATAACGATTATCCTACGAATAAATGAGAAGAGGGGATTGAGGAGAAAACAAGAAGAGGAACCTTCAAAAAGAAAACTTTTATTAAGAATAAAGGATAATTCCTCAACATCTAAATAAAACTTTTATATCAACCACAACTTAAGATCCAAATAAAGGAAAGAAATTACAACTAACATATCTTAATTTCAATCCGGTAAATAAAAGAAATTATTTGAAAAGAAAAGTATATAATTGAACGATCTTAACTCAAATCAAAACATGAATAAAGATAAATCCTATCTTATAAATATCAGGAAAACCAAAATTACTTCAAATACCCTAAAAATGAAAATAAATAGAAATAGTAAAAAGGCTCTGAAAAGGGTTTAAATGGTAGAATTTGAGGCTAAATTTGGTCGTTACGATTTCACCGGTAACATACGTAAGCTTTCGAATTCTACACGCATGGCTACAAATAGGGTCTAATTCCGAATCCTGAGTCAAAAGTTATGACCATTTGAAATTTGAAGGATCATATTGGGCTTCAACATAGGTTTGGCCCACATTAAGTACCAACAAACTCCTAGAAAACATGACGATGTGGTAAGTAGAGAGGGTAGGGGGCATTTTTGCCACTTTACTGTAGCATCCCTTTATAGGGTACTCTTCACGCGTGAGAGGGGGGGAGGGTTCTCTTGTTGAAAGAGGCTGAGCTTTTAAGCCGCCAACAATGGAGCATGTATGTCGTCGCTCCTCTGCCTGCTTTCCTCTAGCCTTCTCAACGCAGACGTCGTCGAGCGGTGCCTCCGCCTCCTCACGCCATTGCCACCACACGGACTCACTGTTGGTGCAATATCCTTAGGTCAAGGTTGACTTGGCTAACTAAGCTTGAGTTGACTCAAGTTTGAGTCTTGATGTTTGAGTTTCGATGTTTGACAATACATGGAGATTGCAGGTGCAATCGTTCGTTCGGGAAGATTGTTGATACAATTCCCCTCTGGTCAAAGTTGACCAGCTAGATGTGAAGAAGAGTCAAGTAGGTCAGAGAATTGA
>JBBMJZ010031701.1:0-10138 GCA_037833815.1 Zingiber zerumbet
AGATCAGGGGATTGTCCACCTTACGGACACGCCGAGGAGTAGGGGCAAGTTATCCCCGAACCTCGTATATCTTTGTGCTTGCTGTGAGTGTTTTCCTTCCTTGTTTTTGTTTTAGTTTGCATTCTTTTCCGCTGCACTAACTCTGCTTTGAGATTTCGTTTAAGTTTTAGTTTTTGGAGGCTATTCACTCCCCCCTCTTAGCCATCGAATCCTAACAAAAATGTGAACTTTAAAAATTAAAATCAATTAGTTTATTAAGTTCCTTCCATATCAAAATTTTCTATTTCTTCTTAGGATTTGTATTTTTTATTCTTTTTAATTTTTGTCTAATATCAAATAATATTTGAGCCCTCTAAAAGTCAGAAGCCAAAAAAATATTATATTAAAGTCTAAACTATCTCTATGTTTTGATATTAACAGTTTTTTATTTAACATTAATATTATTATGTTTTAATATGATAAAATATATATAATATATTTTTTATTAATTTTATATATTCGATGTTAATCTTCCCATTATATATAATTTTATTATTAAATAAATTATATTTTTTTGATGAATTTATTATTAATTATATCATATGAGTCAAATAATCTAAACTCAATGTTAAATGAATAAAACAAATCTATAAATAACCTATTAAGAGTTAGTTAAAAGTAACTTTAACCGGTAAAATTATCTTACATTAAAAAACTTCAAAACAAATAAGTTAAAAAATTAATTTAAATAGATTGATAGAATATTAAAAATTTTAAAATAAATGAATCAATTATATTAAATAATATCATTAATATTATTAAAAATAGTATTAAATAAAGGATTGAAAAAAATTAAATTAAAATTTGTTTTCAAAATAAATAACCGTCCGTTTAATCAATTTGAACCGGTTGACTTGTCGGTTCGCCCATTAAAAATGGGCTTGACCTTTAATCGATTTATCTCGATTAAGAGTATCCACATCAATTTTTCTATCATTATATTTAAAATTTAGGGTAAATAACTCACTTTATTAAATTTAGACAATCACTTTTCACTACAGTCTACATCAACTACCCTAAAATTTCTATTATCCTTAATTTTTTTATCATTTTATTCTTTTCTTCTATTTTTTATTATTATATTTATAGAATGAGTGGAATGAGAGAGATTGAAAAAAATGAGTGTGAGGAGAGATTAAAAAGAAATATTATTTTATTTTTATAATAGAGATTTTATTTCCTAAATTTAAAGAATCATTATTTATTAAATCTAAATTTAGGAAATTGATAGAGTAACTGATGCAAAGATTTTTTAGTTATTCTATTTAAAATTTAAGGTAAATTTTTAGATAGAATAACTAATATAGATGTTCTAAAGGTTCGGCTCGTTGAACTGAATTAACGTGTAATCCACTCATTAATTAGATTCAGGTTTTGATTCAGTTCCGTTCAAAAATTAATTAATGAAAATAAAAATAAAAATTTAATATATATATATATATATTCAGACGATTATTCCTATGAACAATATTAATTTAATATAATTTGATTTTTTTAAAGGTATCAATTTTTTAAAAGTCTTTAATAAAACAATTTAAATTTTATTTTATTTTATTTTATTATTAATTTTATTTTTTGTTCTCTAATAATTAAATATTAAATAAAATATTTTTACTTCTTATTAATATTCTTTTATATTTTATATTATATATATTTTTACTAAAACTTCAAAAAAAATAAAAACTTTAGAAAACCTTCATAAATTTAATAATATAAATTTTAAAAAAATAAACTCTTTCAAATTACCAAATTTTTATCAAATCTCATTATGAATTTTAAAAAATAAAAAATAGATAAATAAATTTAAAAATTATTTAAAATAAATAATATTAATTTAATATAAATTTAGAATCTTTGATTTGATCCCATCAGATTGGATTTAGAGAATTTTTTTTTTAATTTAAAATTAAAATAGATAGAAATGGTATTCTATTTAATAATAAAAATTAAAATTTAATGCGCCCTTGATAATTTTCAAAAGTTGATATGCCCTTTCATAAAATTTCAAAAAAATCTAAACCGGTAAAGTCTGCACAATACGAGGCTTTAATCCATGCATACAATAACACCAAGATTTATGCATATGAGTATTAACCAATATGGAAAAAACAATTTAACTTGAATAATAATCACGATCAAATAAATCATAAAGAATTTTTATTAATCATAGAATAAAACACTTTCAGATTTGCGCTGCACAAAACGCTAGTTGACGCCGGACTGAGAAGATAAAAATTGAAGAGAAAATAAAGAAAAGATAATCAGATTTTTTTCAAGAAGTTTTTTATATATAATAGCAGATGATGGTCCCTCATACAATTAAATATATTTTTATATAGACTTTAATCTTAAAATATAAGAAAGAAAAAAAAAACCTAACATATAAACTCCAATTTCTATCTATAAAATTCTAAAATAATGAAAAAATTATTACCATACTTACACCCCTAAAAATTCTAAAGAATTCAAAATTTAAAAAAATAAAAATATAAAAATTAAAAATTATTAAAATTATCTAAAGTATCCAAAATGCCAAAAATACATTAAATACTAAAAAAGGTAAAAAATACCAATAATAATATTAATCTAAGTAAAATCTACCAACATTTGCTAGTCTTTCACCTCACTTTTATCCAACTTCAATCCCTCCTTTGTTGTAGACACAAGGTCGAATTCCTTGGACTGACCAACAACATATTAATTGACCACGTCAACAGAACTTCTTAGCCTTTCTTCTTAAGTTTTTTCTCAGGAATGAAGATTCTCAACCACTTTTTTGAAAATAATGTTGTTAGCCTTATAAATAACCACCTCACCGCTTGTTGCGCTGTGACATTAATTCCCCTTTGACACCTTTGCAGCATCCTCAAAGTTATTCTTCACAGCCATGGATCCATCACAGTGAAACCAATCCTTGCTGATGGAGATAGACTTTGGATAATCTTGCATCATGCACTCCAATCAAGCTGATGATTTGACGATAGGTTTTGCAAAATCCTTGTAATTTGAATTAACAAACTCTGAAACAGCATCTTCTGTTTTGTTAAGTTCCTCTATGTATGGCTCAAGTCTCAGAATAAGCTGATTTATGTTTCCTGAAAATGGAGAAAAACCTATCCCACAATTCACAACTCCATCAGCATGCTCAGTTGCTCGAAGCAATGGATCCAGCTGATTATATTCCACATTTATGAACTCCCATATTTCCACGTCACATGGTAGAGGCTTTTCCATATTCTTTTGCTCCAATCATAATCAGATTTGCTCAAGCCGATTGCAAGGTAAACCTCAGTGTCTCATTTTGAGACACCAAAAGTGTTGGCTCAGGATCTATAAAGATACAAAATTATCCTATCCAAAAATTTTATTCTAAAATTTAAATAGGATAATTAAAAAATCTTTACATCAACTATCCTATTCATTCCCTAAATTATACATTTATAAATATATTTCTCTAAATTTAAAGAATGAATTATATTCCCTAAATATTATGAAGGAGAGACAAAAATAAAAAAAAAAAATTGATATATATGATGTAGTGAATATCTAAATTTAACAAAATAATTTTTTTTATCCTAAATTATGTATTTTGAATAACGAAATTGATGTGGATGCTCTTAGCATCTGGTCATTCTCTATATATCAAATTCTCTAGAGATAGGAATAACTGTTCTATTTAGTCGTTCCTTCAATATATCAAATTCTCTAGAGATAGGAATAACTGTTCTATTTAGTCTTTCCTTCTTCTGTCGGTACCAGAGATTTCAAAGTTGAAAGAAAACTTAAAGAGTCATTGAATCAAAGTTGAAAGAAAACTTTGAGTCCTTAATCAATGTTTGTCAAGATCTACCTGACTGGAATTGCAAAGCATGGTTCTCTGTATGGGGATATAAATGTTCCTCCTCCTCCGATGATGGTGGATAGTCTTTATGTATTTTCAGCTAACCAGCTAAGCAAAAATATTATGATGAGGATCATAGTGCAGGGGTGTAACTAAACCAAGTGGACCAAACCAGGCATTGAGAGAACCAAGTTCGCCGTCACCAACAAGGCAGTAGTCTGGAATCATTATATCATCACGAAGCTCTGATGCTGAGCTAGGTATTTTAAGTTGGAAGAGCGATTAGTTGATTGTGCTCTTTTAAGGAACTGAGGAAAGGTAGCCAGCTCTTGCTTCCATTCAGAACAAAGAAGGTTCTTTCCCACCTCGACAGGCATAGTTCGATCTCCTGCTACCCTCTTTAGGTATTCCATGTCTTTCCACCTTGTTCGTGTAGGCCAGTGATCAATGCATCCACTGATTATAAAGGATACTGATCTATGTGGTAGGATGAGCAGTGCCTCCGCCAGGTCATCGTTTGCAGAGATCCCCTTTATCCTCATGTCAGCACAATCGTCGTCTATGACCGTATCCTCCACCCCCTTCTCCACAGCAGCGTCGAGGTCGTGATGGAGGAGCAGGCCACCCATAATAAGACCCATGTCGAAGGCGCGGGCACAAAGGGCTTCCCATCGGTCGCCAACATCAGCCTGGTGCTCTACCACATAGGCATCTCACCAAGCGAGGCTGACTTCATGCCATGGCCCTTAGTGGAGTTGCTCCTGCACCATCTTCCGTGCCGCCTCTGCAGCCCGGAGGTCTCCACCGGCTGCCTTCTTTGTGTCGATCATTTGCTGGAACCCATTGAACCTCTTTCATACATCACTGAGAGAGGGTTCCTGCTTATCTTCTTCCTCCTCCATTTTCCTCTTTGGGGATTGATTAAGGGCTTAGTGGAAAGCGAACAAAATCTCGGGGTCAAAATCGAAGGTAGACCAAATTCCTTCTCCAAATCATCTTCGAATCCGTCTAGATCATCTCGAACGTCGAAGCTATCGTTCTCCATAACAAGACCTAATCGTCCCCCGAACATAGTTTGAGCGTAACTAAAATGAAAAAAGTGATCTTTCATCTTTTTCTTCTCCCAATCTTGGATCTTAGTTTTACTCTGTCTGTCTCATAAGCATCGCAAGTGCTCCCACCATATTGATGCTCATCCCTTGAGTATGATGACAATCAACTTCACCTTCATGTGTTCTGATACTTATAGTAGAAGAACCTTTCCACTTTGTTAATCCAATCAATAACATTCTTTATTTGTGATGTACCATAAAATTCAAGTAGATCAACTTAAAATCTTCATGTCGATCCTCTCAACCACGTACCTCACGATCTTCATGATTTTGTGTCACTACTATTATACACTGGGCTAAATTTGTGACATGCCTACCACGTCCATGATGTCCTCCCATGGGATCTAACACTCAACTTCCTCAATTGGACACTACCAACTCTGATACCAACGTCGGACAAAATAACTATTATCCTACATGTTGACGAGAAAAAGGAAATTAAGAAGAAAGCAAGAAGAGATAACCGTCGTCCTCTAAATTTTTCTAAAAAAACAAAATTTTATATAATAACAGAGGATTGTCCCTCATACAACTAAACATATGTTTATAAAGATTCCAATACTAAGACATAAGAACCGAAAGAAATCCTAAAATATGGATTACAATTCCTATAGAAAGGAAAGAAATTCCAAAATAAAAGAAAAATTATTAACTGACTGAATCCTACAAATTCTAAACGAACTCAAAATTTAAAAATATAAATAATAAAAATTACCAAAAAAAACCAAAAAAATACCTTAAATACTAAAAATATAAAAATATAAAAATTACCAATAATAATAATAATAATAATAATAATAATAATAATAATAAACATGTTTATTATTAGTTCATGTTGCATCACTAGTTCATATTGATATCCATGTAAATCTAGCATAACACTACCAATCAAAATTTTACACGTCTTAGCACTTTAGATCAAACTATTTGTAATCCTAAATGTTAAATCAAACCATATCACAAAGGTCAAAATGGTTGCCTCAAATCAACCATGAATACTACCTTATTTGTAACACCATTCAAATGAGGTTTATCAAATTAAATCCAACCAAAATTTGAAATCAACCGAGTGTGGAAAGCCTTTAAAAACACCATACTATAAAGAACATAAAGATATTTGAACATAAACAGATACAAAGTAACAATCATTATATACAAGTGTCCTGCTAACATGTTGTAATCAATTAGATTATACTAATCAAATCAAGAAAACTGATTCAAATGACAATTCTACTCTATCATCAAAGATACAATGTTTCCAAATAAATAAATAAGCTAGATCAAATTATAACAGGAATTTAAAAGAACATAATAAGAATTCACAGTAAATTCTTGAAACCCATAAAGTTTTTGGAAAGAGAGTGCTTAGTAGATATGTTTATCATGCAACCAACATGGAAAATTTTCAAGGGATTAATGGAACAATAATTTCATGGTAGATTAACATAGCCATACTATCATACCTTTTTTAATATTTACAGCCATATAAACTGATCAAATTTATCAGTCATTAACTGACAAGATTATCAGGTCAGCATCATTCTATTTTAAAAAAGAATGCCAAGCTAATAGAGAAGGAATAGAGCTCCAATGGTAAACTGACCAGCCAATGATTCAACTCTACACAATCATCTAGAATGATAATCTTTTTAGAACAAAGAAGTTAATTTTTCTGAAAAGAAGCACATTACTTCTTATAACAGTTACAGCTAATGGTAAACTGACCAACCTATGATTCAATTCAATACAATCACCTGGAATGATAATCTTTTTACAACAAACAAGCTATTTTTATGAAAAGCAGTTTACTTCTTATAACAGTCACATTAATCTTTAGCTTCTAAACATCGTTTTCCTATGAACTAAAGAACTATAGAACTGTGAACCTACAGCAGAATTTAGGAAACTTTCATGCATTTAAAGAAGAACAATAACTCTGTGAACATTCAAAGTCGTATCATTAGCCCATTATTAGCCAAAGAAAATTACAAATCCATGTAGTCAAATGATAATCACTCCAAGTTTGCATAAATATTGGACATCAACTAATAGAAAAGCAAGATTGCAAGATGTTTATAAGCTAGACAATACAAGAAGGGCCAAAGAGTAGTCCTCCATTACCTCCTCTTAAAACTCTAATTCGTGTAAAAGTTTCATTACCTAAGGGCTCATTCATTGATATATCCTTCCTTCCGTCCCTCAAAGCCTGGGCGCATCAGTTTCTTCTCCCTCTTCTCGATACGCCTCATCTTTTTCTGGTGGATCCTCCCTTTGATATTTGTTGTCCTTGTCTTCTGCTTCTCTGCCATAGATTTTTCCGTGATCTTGATCCTCTCCTTCCATTTCTCCGCATGCTTCTGCTGCCTCTTCTTGCCCTTCTTTATGCTCTCTTTCAGCAGTTTTGGGTCATCATGTACCTTCATACCTGCAGCTCTGCTCACGGCTGACTTCCAAGAATGCTTTTTGGAGAACATTGCTCCCTTCTCAGGATCATTTTTAGCTTCTTCCAACTTCTTCGCCTTCTCCAGCTGATGCTTCTTAGAAAGCTTCCTCTTTTTGCTCCTAATATCATCCTCCCCGCCCAAATTAACCTTCCCAAATGAGATATCAGGATCACCAACGCCTCCATCGCGGTTTGCCATCTTCCTTTTCTTCTTCTCTTGGCGAGGCTCGGTCGCCTCCTCCTTTCCCAGAGAAGTAGAAGCTTGTTCCTCCTCGCCCTTCTTTTTATTTTTCCTCTTCTTGTCTGCCTTATCCGGCCTCGGCTTGATCAGAAGCTGGGGTCGGGTGTTGCGACCAGACCGCAGATCGTCGATCCGCTTGTGAAGCCGCTGCCGGAGCTCCTCGTACGTAAGGGAAGGAGCCTCGGGGGTCACCGGCCGGGGGTTATCGACCTCGATTTCGCTCTCGCCACTTTCTTCATCGTCCTCATCCTCGCTAGTATCTGCCGCCGCGTTCGCCGCTTCTATGTTCCTCTTCAGGTGATCGAGGGTGGTGGTGGACGACTTGGCGGGGTCGAAACGAGCGCGGCGAGACTTCTTAATGTTTTCCCGGGACTCTGCCTTGACGGCGGCCTTCTGGATCTTGGATAGGCCATAGAACCAGGGTCTGTCCTCGTTGAGGGGGAGGTAGTAGCGGGCGGGGATGAGCTCAACGAGATGATCGAAGAAGACTGAGTGGGATCGGATTAGGGATTTGAAGTCGACGTCGGCGGTGGTGGCGGGAGAATCTTTGCGTCGTCTGTCTTTTTTCGCCATGAGAAGCGTTTGCGATGAAACAACAATGGAGTGCCTTTATGGATGCCCTACTGGGCTTTTTTTACGCATGAAGAGGCATCTAGGCCCAATAATAGCCGCTAATTTGTTTCCTCAGTTTCTGTATTTTTGTTTTGAAAAAATACTCTTCTAATTTTTAGTTTTTTTCTAATAGTAAAAAAAAATAATTAAAAATTTAATATATCACATATATTTATTAAAATAAACGGTACCATATAGATATTATTAGTATATTAAAAATTTTAATACGATATTATGATATACTAAATTTTTCTATATCACTGTTATTTCAGTATAACATATATATTATATCAATACCGAAATTACAACATTTTGGTACGACAGAAAAAAATTAAAAATTTGATATATTGTATATGCTTATCAAAATAAACGGTATATATTTTTTACTTGATACAATATATAATATAAAATTTAGATTTTAATATATCTATCGGACAAACCCTAATTACAATCACTCCTCTCAAGTTGACCGGAGATAAGGATGATGCATTAATTTAATCTGAAAATTTGAATTAAATCTATATAATCTAATTAAAATTTTTTTATTTTAAAATATTTTATTAATAAGTATAAATTAATCAAAAATAATTAAAATTATTTTTTATATAACAACTCTAAGACATTAGCAATAACACTAGTAATAAATTGGCTGGATAATGAAAAGTAAATAAGAATAATATATGTGAGTATAGAGTTTGATCGTTTTCAACATAGCAATATTATAGTCATATTTATTAGAATTTCATTAGATTATACATCCCATTTTACTAATTACTCTAAAAAAATTACATTATTGATAACTGGGATTAACTTATTATTAAAGTAGGTTGTAACGAGAGATAATTAAGAAATCCTATAGTTGAGTTGTTCCATAGTTTTGCTGTCAAACAATCTAATATTGATGGCCCTATCCTTATCAGTCGCCCCTTCCCTTTCGTCAAGTGAGTAAGGTAGACGAGGCCGCCCGACCACGAATAGGAGGGGGGCTTAGCTCTGGATGCCACCTGCTTACAGAAATGAATGGATTAGAAGGGGTTGTATTTTCAGGGCGGGGAGGAGGTGAAGGCCAGGAGAAGAGAAGTGTGCAATCCCCCATAAGGAAGAGATCCTATAATTAAGAAATCTCAAAGAGCCAACTCTGGGGCAATTGTAATTAATCATGTCCGAGCCGAAGAGGAGCATACTGGGGATGTGACATTTCTATTGACTCTACGTGGACCTCCTGCTAATGTGAACCTGTAACCACAGGACGTCAGTGCCGAGCCGGGGAGGGGTTCCCCAGCGATGACCCTCCGATGCTCAAATCAGGTCTTCGGCAGCAAAGAAGTGAAGAAGAGGAGAAGCGAGAGCAATAGCGTAACAGTGACTACAGTAAAAAGTGAGCATACCTCTGATGAAGGTTGAGTCTCCTTATATAGAGCCTCCGAGAGTGCGCGTGCACACTTCCCATGGCGTCCACACTTCTCAAAGCTTACCGTGAGAGGACATGTCAGTAAAGCGTCCCTGACACCATACCTTAACAGCTCGAGCATATCTTTGACACGACAGCGGATGCTTCTACCGTATGATTCTCTACCGGACCATGCCGTCAACCACGTTATCTGTCGGTGGCACAAGTTCCTAGAAAGATATCGCCAGCTACTCCTTTTGTGTGTTACTGGGCCGAGCGGGATAGCCGCTCATCCAGTTGGTCGTCCGGTTGATATCATAGCTGGCCCGAGAGGGACGTCCGCTCGATCAAGGGTCGACTGTCTCGGCTCCATCCTGTCGAGTGAGGGCTGCGCCCACTGTTCGGCCGAGCGGGATGCCCGCTCGGCCTTCTTCCCTCCCTGCACGAGCCCTTGAGCGTC
>JBBMJZ010031711.1:0-10137 GCA_037833815.1 Zingiber zerumbet
GTTAAATTAATTTTGAGAATAGGTTTAAGTTAAATTAATTTGAAAATGATTTTAAGTTAAATTAATTTTGAAAATAAGTTTTAGTTAAATTAATTTTGAGAATAAGTTTAAGTTAAATTAATTTTGAAAATGATTTTAAGTTAAATTAATTTTAAAAATAAGTTTAAGTTAAATTAATTTTGAAAATAATTTTAAGTTAAATTAATTTTGAGAATAGGTTTAAGTTAAATTAATTTGAAAATGATTTTAAGTTAAATTAATTTTGAAAATAATTTTAAGTTAAACTAATTTGAAAATAATTTTAAGTTAAATTAATTTTGAAAATGATTTTAAGTTAAATCAATTTGAAAATGAGTTTAAGTTAAATTAATTTGAAAATGATTTTAAGTTAAATTAATTTTGAAAATGATTTTAAGTTAAATTAATTTGAAAATAATTTTAAGTTAGATTAATTTTGAAAATAATTTTAAGTTAAATTAATTTGAAAATAATTTTAAGTTAAATTAATTATGAAAATAATTTTAAGTTAAATTAATTTTAAAAATAAGTTTAAGTGAAATTAATTTTGAGAATAAGTTTAAGTTAAATTAATTTTGAGAATAAGTTTGAGTTAAATTAATTTTGAGAATAAGTTTGAGTTAAATTAATTTTGAAAATGATTTTAAGTTAAATTAATTTTGAAAATAAGTTTAAGTTAAATTAATTTTGAGAATAAGTTTAAGTTAAATTAATTTTGAAAATGATTTTAAGTTAAATTAATTTTGAAAATAAGTTTAAGTTAAA
Organism: Zingiber zerumbet; assembly: GCA_037833815.1. Taxonomy (NCBI): domain Eukaryota; kingdom Viridiplantae; phylum Streptophyta; class Magnoliopsida; order Zingiberales; family Zingiberaceae; genus Zingiber; species Zingiber zerumbet. The sequence goes on from JBBMJZ010031711.1 coordinate 784, forward strand.
TTCATTTTGAGAATAAGTTTAAGTTAAATTAATTTTGAAGATGATTTTAAGTTAAATTAATTTTGAAAATGATTTTAAGTTAAATTAATTTGAAAATAAGTTTAAATTAATTTGAAACTAATTGAGTTTGACTAAAATTTTATTTCAAATTAACTTAATTGCCTTTTTTGTTTTCGAATCTAATTTTATATTTACTTTGAGTTTCTTAGTCATCCCACCCGATCTAAATTTCAAATCAGGGAACCCTATAGTTTTGTGAGATGATTAGGTTTAATTTTAGGGTTTGGTTTAACTTTGTGTTAGATTCAGGTTTAGCTTTGGTCCCAATAAATAGACATTTTTCAGATAAATCTCTAAGCTTGGTGAGTCACCTGGACATCATTAAAGTAACTAACCCTTCGAGATTTTCCGAATAGTTCTATCCACTGAGTTTAGTACTAAACCTTGGTCTAACTAGTTAGGATCCACTTAAAGGTAGCTTCAGTCAGTTCCACATGGCCAAATGCACCAGATTGAAGCCATATCGTTCTAGACATGCGATGCCCAAGCTTTCCCAACGTACTATCATCCAAAAATTTCACCAGTACCGTTTTTCAAGTTAAACCTAGCCCTTTATTCTAACTTTATTTACCTTGCCGGGTGACTAAAGTTCGGTTACCCTTTCAGGTAGATTAAGTTCAATTACCCAGTCGGGTAGTTTAGTTCGGAGGAGCCAGCTATTTTGGATCCTCCTTCTATGTTTCTTAGTTTTATTTTGAATTGCGTTTGAATTCGAATTTTTGAATTTTAAATTAATTTCAAATTTTAATTTTAATTTAATTTCAAATTTTTAATTTGAATTTGAATTTTTTAATTTTAATTTAATTTTGAATTTTTTAATTTGAATTTTGAATTTTAATTCTAATTTAATTTGAATTTTGAATTTTAATTTTAATTTGATTTGAATTTTGAATTTTGAATTTTAATTTTAATTTATTTTCAAATTTTTAATTTGAATTTTAATTTAATTTCAAATTTTTAATTTGAATTTGAATTTTTTTAATTTTAATTTAATTTCGAATTTTTTAATTTGAATTTTGAATTTTAATTCTAATTTAATTTGAATTTTGAATTTGAATTTTAATTTAATTTCAAATTTTTAATTTTAATTCTAATTTAATTTCAAATTTTGAATTTGAATTTTGAATTTTAATTCTAATTTAATTTCGAATTTTGAATTTGAATTTGAATTTGAATTTTAAATTTTAATTGTTTTTCTACTAGCTCCCCCTGGATCATAGCCTCGATATGACATATTGAGGTAATGTATTTGATCCTTCGGGACCCAGTATTGATCAAGTCCAACTTGATTAATCAATTTGGACTTGGGGACCCATGCTTGGACTAATTTACTATTTGTTTTGTTTATTAAAGATAAATAAGACTTGTACTTCTTCTTAGTTTTATATCCTAGCCTAGATTTGTTGTAGACGACTCTTTGTGATCCAAGAATTAGGTCAAGATTCTTGGATCCTAAAGTGAACCGTTCTAATGTTAACTTCAAATCCTTGTTCTGATTTTTCAGACTGGAATTTTCTTCCTCAAGTTTTTGAACTTGAGTTGAATTTCCAGTCTGAACTGAGTCAGACAAGGAGTTAGTCACTTCTTTAAGGACTGCTACTTCCTTTAGAAGTGACTTTACTTTAAGATTAGATTTAGCTAATTTGTGAAGTAAGTAATTAACTAAATTATTTAATCTAGGAAGACTTACAGAGGGATCAGGCCCTTCGGAAATGGATACGGATTCGTGGCTTCGCTCGGACTCGGCCTCCGACTCGCTCTCGCTTTCGGACGCGTCGATCTGGTCCCGGGCCATTAGTGCAAGAAGGCTCATTTGTTCGAGCTCGTTGTTAGTGTCTTCTTCTGAGGATTCGTCCCAAGTCGCTTTTAGCGCCTTCTTCTTCCTCTGCTTCTTTGCGTCCTTCTGATTTGGGCAGTTGGCTTTGATGTGTCCCTTTTGGTTACATCCATAGCAAGTCACCTCAAATTTTGCTTTAGAACTTGGTTGGGTCTCCCTAGATTGGACTGCCTTCTTTAGATCTCTCTTGTTGAAGCCCTTCTTCTTTTTGTAGAGCTTCTTCATTAGGTTCACAAGCTCGGTTGTAATTTCGTCGTCTTCATCATCAGAGTCTGGTTCATCTTCTGACTCCGGTTCAGTTCTTCGCCGTGATCTCGATTCGCATGTTCGACTGGTACCTGCAACCAAAGCAATACCCTTCTCGGTTTGTTGTGCATTAGTCTGCTCATGAAGTTCAAATTCACTAAATAATTCATCTAACTTTAAAGACGACAAATCCTTGGAAACTTTGTAGGCATCTATCATTAATGCCCACAAAGTGCTCCTCGGAAACGAATTAAGAGCATACCTTATAACGTCCCGATTCTCTACCTTTTGCCCGATTCCATGGAGGGAGTTCAGAATGTCTTGAATTCTTGCGTGTAGAGAACTTGCCGTCTCGCCTTCCTGCATTTTCAGATTATATAACTTATTAAGTAAAAGATCTCTTTTACTTACCTTGGTTTCGGAGGTTCCCTCGTGGAGTTCTATCAGCTTTTCCCAAAGCTCCTTTGCGGTTGAAAAGGGACCGACTCTGTTGAGTTCCTCCTTGGTAAGACCGCACTGAAGAATGCAAGTAGTTCTGGCATCGACTTCCACCTTCTTGATTAGAGCTGGTTTCCAGTCTTCGTAGGATGTAATTTTGCCTTCTCCGTCAGTTGGTAGTTGTAGTCCAAATTTGATGATCATCCATGTTTCGAACTAGGTCTTCATAAACGTCTCCATCCGTCCCTTCCAGTATCCGAAGTCTTCTCCGGTGAAGAGCGGGGGACGGACAGTGCTATAATCCTCTTGTTGGGCCATTTATGATCTTACACGCAAAAAATAAAATAATTCTGTTCCAAGACTAGGTCTTGGATTAGTAGTTCGGGAGAAAGAAAAAAAAAGAATAACAAACTCGAGTGGTATTGTACCAACTTCGAGCAAAACCGATTCGAGAAAAGAATTAGAATATAGTTATAAGGCTAAATTCTAATTGACTCCGAAAAAGCACAAAATACCACGAAAAATTATTTTGAATGGTGGTTGCACCGATTCAAAATAACCCCGCTCTGATACCAATTGTTGGATCGAGAAGCACTAGAGGGGGGGGTGAATAGCGCTCGCGGCTATCTCGTTTTTCGAAAATCGTTCGAGTAATAAAAGCAGCGGAAATAATAAAGAAATGAACACAGAAAGACGCAGGGAGTTTTACTTCGTTCGGAGCCTAGATCGACTTCTACTCGAAGGCCCGCGATCCTTGTCGCTTCCGGTGGGCAATAACTATGAGTTCGAAATTATTATAATCTACGTACAAAAACAGTAATTAAAAAATACCGACAACACTTAGAATATATGAATTCTGAAGCTTGGGGTCGTCGGAAAGTAGTCGCAACACTTTGGGAGTCTTTCGTTAGCAGCTAATCATGTAAGGAATCACTTGGAATTGTTGTATCTTGCTGCTGGTCGAACCCTACTTATAAAGCCTGTCCAAGGCACCTTGAACAAGCTCCAAGGCGCCTTGAAGCTGAATTCTATCCCGATCACCTCGCTGCGATAAGCCTTTGACTGCTGCGGCCTGAAGGCGCCTTCAACGCCTTTCAAGGCACCTTCATCGAGTCCAAGGCGCCTTCTACTGTTCACCAAGGCACCTTGAGCCTGCTTCGCCGCCAGCTCAGGTTTTGCACCCGAGGCGCCTCCAAGCCCCATGGAGGCGCCTCGGACACTGTTCATCCGAGGTCTTCTTTGTGTTTTTGGTACCTGCAAGTATGTTAGTCCAAAATACTTGCACCACAAGGTTAGTACAAAATAATAGTATGAAAATGAAGTATTGACAGTCTCCGAACTGTCAGAGTCTGACTTCAGATTTTTTACCGGAAACCCTAGGTCGACCCGACGTCTACTGTTCCCTCTACGGGGAACGTGCCCTCACCTACTCCCCTCAGGAGAGATTACCTGATGACAGTGCGATCCTCCAGATCGACTGGACTTCTACTTAACACTCCAAGCTTCCGGTCTTTCTACTGGACTTCCACTTCCCAGCTGGTCCAGTCTTTCACCTGGTTCACGACACCAGGACTTTCCACCTAGGGTTACCACCCCCTAGGACTTTTGCCTAAAGCCATCGACCCGCCAAGACTTTCCGCATAGGGTTACCGCCCCCTATAACTTAGGATTACCATCTCGTAGGGTTTTCACTTTGCCTAACCGCAGCTAGGGCTTTTGCCTAAGTACACTTAGGGCTTTTCTACAAACTCATTCAGACTGTTAGATCGCAACACACCTTAACTTTGAATCCTTTGCCATTATCAAAACATGAGTTCGATCGTCGGATGCTTCCCACACCAACAGAATACAATGGAACAATTACAGAATCACATTCAAGCCGCTAAGGATCCACCCATACAAATCCTTCACAAGTTGCTCACAACTCTTCACAATCCGCCTTCGCAAATCCCCACGAATTTGTTCACAATGCACACTCTCTGCACACTCTTTTGACACACGCTTGCACCCTTGGCACTCACTAGCACACTTTGCCAATGAACCCACCAAGCCTATTTATCATGCATAGGCGGCGGTTACAAGCACTACTAGAATAATGCTCTTTAAGGACACGCATAAATGCCCTTATAGTATATTTTTAGCGACACTTAAGTTTTAGTGACATCACCGAAAAACACCCTATAAAGTGATGTCGTCTTAGATCCTCCTCACATTCCTGACATTTTATGATATCGTTATACAATATCAATGTTAACTTAAAAAGTGTCACAATATAAAAATAGAATGACATTCTCAAATGTCAAGAAAAATTATATTTTAAGGACATTTATAAATGTCACTTAAACTCATTTATTTTGACATTTATAAATCTAAATTCCATATTTACCCATCATGAAAATTTATTCACCATTTAGAATAGAAAAAAATTACAAAATAAAATTTAAAGTGCCAATAGATATTTTTATTCATCCAATAATCATTTGAGTCAAATTTACAATTATAATACTAATGATAAGTCTTTTACATCCAAAACAACCTAAGCACTACACTCAAAATATTAAATTTTATAACTAACAAAGTCCTATAAAATAAAAACTCCACTAGATGGATCATCTTCAACCATTATCTTGATTCACAAAAATCCAAGTATCTGTCACCTACAAATACAATACATATATTTGTATAAATGAAATAAAACAATAAAAATACAAAATTAATAAAATTAATTAAAAATATTCTATATCATACCAAACGAGAAAAATGCAAAGTGTCATTCCATATGCACCTAATAGTAGTCTTTGCTTATTGTTAACCGCAAACGCCAAAACAAATAATAAAAAGTTTTTGTTGTTATATTTCCATAATGGTATATGCACACCAACAAACAAAGATCATTAGTAATAAAATAAATCAACAAACTTTACATGTCAATCAATGTCAATAATCAGTTGTTGCACTAGACAGATTTACATGTTGTGGATCTTGTGGATGGCGAGGCAGATGCTTCCAATGTTTGAAAATTGTTAACAAAGTCATAATCTTGGGCTATGTTCAGGTCCATAAAAGTAAGCTTGTAAACATTTTATAGATCACTACCACCAGAAATTTTAAAAGTTTATTCAAATTGAAGCTTTTGTGCAACATGGATTCTCAAACTTAGATGTGCATGTAGTAAATAATCAAGACATATTACATTCAGCTGATAACATGTTTTAGACTTATGAAGCAAAATACAAATTTACTCAAGAGAATAATCACATCTATCAAGAACTATCCTTCATAAGTATAGAAAAAATAAAGGAAATGAAAGAGAAGAATGGATGGGAATAGAAAAGACTTCAAGAAAAAAGAGGAGTCAATTTCAAGCTTATATAGCAGTTCCTATAGCTTGTACATGTACTTACAAGCTAGGCTCATGCTAAGTGTAGTCTTATCTCTATGAGGAGAAAAAAATATTGATGAATTCCATGATGGAGAGATAAACCTGTAAATTAACATAAACATTGCAAATATATTAAAAAAAAAAAAAATAGAACATGCTTGTCAACATATTTTTTTAATCATGAATGTGAACCAAATTTTAATAGTTGGAGGGGAACTACAGTCCTCTCATTATCACTTAAACGAACTAGGAAAAATGCATACTACACAAATTTAATAGAGCTTAGTTTATTCACACTTCTTTAAATTATCAATCTTAACATCAATTCTACTTGAAGTTTAATGGCTAGGCACATACACAAAGAAATTGGTAAACCTTTGAACCATATATATACTACTTTGTATCTCGATTGACATAGTAAAGATCACATTCACTTGGATGTCGAAGTCTAGACAAATAAAAGATCATTTAGAGAATGACCTGAAAAACAATTGTTTCCTTTTCATTAAGAGTACTAACCCTATTGATATTTGGAATGTAACTTGCAACATCCAAGCAAAGTAATTCATTAAACCATAGACATTTCAAGACAGATTTGTTCTCAACTTTCTGTGTATCTCATTTCATGGACTTCTCGAGTCCATTCTGAGAATTGACTTCATGTGCAACATTCCATGGATTTCTCAAAATTTTCCTCCGCATGAGTATGATAGGTTGTATATATATATGTAACAATATGATTTCTATAGGAATCAACTTGAGAAAGAGTGTCGTGAAGTATTATGCAAATATGTAATAGGTAAGTATGGATTTAGTAGAAAATTAAAATAGATCAAAGCAACTTTATGGACATAAAACAACATTCATTAAAATTGTTAATTGTTGCTTTACCCAAACCTGAAGTGAGTTTAGATTGAAGCTAGACAACAATGTATAGAAATATTTTCTTTTTGTTCTTGCAAACACAAATATAGTATTGGCAAGATTCGTACTCCATGGATCTTCGACAAGAATCATATTTCTATGTCTCCCATCCACAAAATTAGAAAAATGGGGAAGGTAAAGAAATGAATGTTCTTTACCTTTTCAGTGCCGACCATGGTAATGACTCATCCGGTAGGGTAGCTGGTGGAGTGGCGGAGCTTGAAATGGACAGTCTGTACCGAAGAGCACGGTGGAAGGGTGCGCCTCGAGTTGAAGCCCCATGAACTATGATGCCAGAGATGATGCTGCCGTCGCCATTGCCGTCATCTACCGAACCTTCTCCCTTCCTCGACTTATTTCGGCCCCTCGACGTTAGATCCCCAACCGATTCAACTCCGAAAATGCTTGGTTGAGAAACCAGGACTATCGGGATCATGCCGCAGGTCCATTCTTCTTCCGACACATATATTCCCAAATTTTATGGTCAAAGAATCTAGCAACAACCCACGCGAACGCTGTACGAACCCAAACAAGGACGAGGCATTTTCCTACCAGAGGATGTCTCCTTTTACATTACATTAGTGGACAACGTTGTGAGGGTGCGACCCTCTCGAGTGCCACTTGTTGGAAATGTGAATAGAATAAAGAGGTGGAGACGAAGAGACTCTATTGTGTATGGGTTTAGTCCTACATTAGAAATCTCTTGTCTTTATTGTTGGTTTAAATTATGACACATACATTGACATTGTAAATATATGCATAGGGAGAGACTCTCTCACGCGTGAATGCGCAGGGGTGGGTGCAAATCCAGGGCCTGGATTGTACTGAACCAAGGTTGACTCGTGTGCGAGCACGACTTGCGTATGTCGAATGCCGGACCGGTTGAGGTAAAATTTACCCAAAAGAATGAACCAACATATTACCACTTGAATCTCTTTTTGCTACATGCTCAAGGGTGTAACGGAAGCATTAATGTGAAATTAATGGTGATTCTGTAATGTCTCGACATTAATGGCGGCATTAAACTCATTAATGGTGATTTCGCAACGTCTCAGTATTAATGACGACATTAAACCCATTAATAATGATTTCGTAACGTCTCGATATTAATGAAGACATTAAAGCATTAATAACGACATTAAACACATCATTAAATGATCATAATTTAATCATTTATTATAGACAAGGTGAGAGCTACTATATAAGGAGACTGGATCTTGAGTAAAGAGAGAAGCGAAAGTGAAAGCAAAAGAATTCCTTCACCTTCGTTCCCCGATTCTTCTCTCAGTTGTGTATCCGCTCCAATGAACTACTCGTGATAGCACTCAAGTGCATTCTCAGTTCGTCACAAACAACCAGTGCTTGGTTACGCTCATGATTTTGTCGCTGTATTCTAGGAAACAGACGACCCGAGAAAACCTCGAAGCACAACTGGAGGTGGGGGTGAATCTGTTTCAAGGAAACTACGAACATTGCAGGCCTCAGTCCCTTTGCCCGTCAGCCGCTTCACCCGCTCAGATTTTGCTGCTCGAACTCGGTGCTCTGTCTGTACTCAGTAATTAGCAGAAATTAACTCCCGCTGATAGTCTGAGATTATCAGCTCAGGTCATCTCGACAGTTAAGTTAGAATTAATTTTATGTAATTTCAATTCAGTTAATTTTTCATTATCTCTGGCAACAGATGGTCCAAAAGTACCTAACTTGAGAACATCTCCACAATAAGGTAGATTATAAAAACATTCCCAACTGAAAACGTCCTTAATATATCGCACTTGGACCATGAGAACATCTCACCAAGAATATCGCTACTAAATTGGACCCCTTCGACTGTCCCCGACAACGGTGACTCCGACGTACAGAGGTTTATCGCCAACTGCCACGAACAAGACCAACTTCATTGATGTGAATCATGATGACTTTCGCACAGACACAGTGGTGTACATCAACGTTGCATGCTGCAGCCCATATGGAACCATGCATCTGACACGAAGCACAGAGGATGTCAGGATTCAACGACTTTGTAGAGGTTTATAAAATTGTAAATCTTAAAAAAAAAATTATGATTGCGTAGTTAGTAATTAATATGTACGATGTACTCTTTCTAAATAATTAAAAAATAAATTATTTAATAAAATATTTAATTATGATGTTTTATTTCATAAATAGTTAGTAATAATTAAAATGATATTTTTTTTCTTTTTAAAAATAAATATATTTGAGTAAGGTAAAAATATATAGTTTAAATGACTATAATTAAATTAAATTTATAAGTAAATTAAATTATAAATTAAATTAAATTAAAAATCATAAATTAATTAATTTATTAATTATAAATTATAAATAAATTAAATTAAAGATTATAATTAATTAACATATTAAATAAAAATTATATAGAGAAAAAAATTATATGAGGATTTTTAATTGTAGAGAGAATAGTAGATTTTTATACTTGTGATGTGGTATTGAC
>JBBMJZ010031729.1:0-10136 GCA_037833815.1 Zingiber zerumbet
AGTAATCTCACCAAACTAAAAAAAAGCTAAAATTTTAAGTTGACAAATCAAATAAAGATGGAACAAAATTCATCATTAAAAATCTCCTCATCATTATCATCAAATATGACATACAATGAAGTAGGAACGAAATATTGGTATGGCAAAATTACACTAATACACACATTAAAGGCATTATAAAATTTAGGAAGAAAGTTTATAGGTTGTTATGACTACAATATTAGTACTCAAATATTTTAATATATCACATAAACTCTAACATCTAATGGATGTCAACTACTATTTGCATGAAAAAAATAATAGCTAGAGATTCTTCCAATGGATAAATAAAATAGAAGAAGTACAAGACCTCAACAGCTTCGCCTTATAAAAATTTTATATTAAAGTTAAGCTCTCAACAGTTGTATGAGATTTTTTTTATTTTTTCTTTTCTTTTTTTATCTAAAAATATAAGATTAAAAATATTTCTATCAGAACCATTTTAACGTTCAGAATTAGAATATAGGTAATAAGTTATTTAGACCATTTATTATTTTTTTCTGGTTAACTTCGGATCAAAGGAGGTAAGTATTATTTTTTAAATATAGAGGTGCAAATTACTAGTTGATAGAAAACAATTTTTTCAAATTCCAATATCATATATATTTTTCAAATTTGAATACAAATATTAATATTTTTATACTATTCCGCCAATTCGACTCGTTCATACGCTCCTAATTAACTCATTTAACCATGCATAACGATATCATACTAACAATTCCACTTAGTGCTGTTTAATGAGTCAACGTGGGAATTCCAGCCTTTACTGGCATTAAAATGCAAGCATTCTCACTCGTTCTTCTACAGACAAAGAAACTTGCACATTGCAATGGATGGATAGAGAAACAACATAGGCAAAACATATGTACATTGGAATGAAGCAGCGCCATCCAGGTCTCACAACAGGCCACAACATGAAGGTGTTGCTCGCACTCTTCAACGCCGGTGTTCTTAGCTACATAATAACGTCTGCAAAGTGTTTCAAATCGCAGCGAAAGAGTAAGCATTTAGCAGCTGTCATGTGGCATTACAGCCTGGAGAATAAGAATCTGTCATTTGGAACGTACAGATGCCTGATCAAGCTGCAATTAGAATATACCAAACGTGTTGGAACAATATCCATTACACTAGAAACTCACATCACAGCGTGCTGCTTGAGCACGTCAGCAGAAACAGTTAATTGCTTGTATAACAATTTCTTAGTTTCCACTAGATGCTTAGCCATTCTTGAATCGGTCTGATGGACAGAACAATAACACATGAAGTAAAGACGAAAGATAATAAAAGAAGCTCCTGGTGTACCCAGAACGGAGCATCAGGAGAAAGATGAATCTTTGCAAAAATACCTCTCGGTATAAATAACACCTAAATGCAAGCGAAGACTGACATTCAATTGTGGCATGTATGTTGTGCCATGTGTAATTGTTCGTATCTCCAGGCACACTACTAAGTACTAACTGAATGGTTCCCTTGTTTTATAAGTAATATAGTCTTTTTATCATTCAGTTCCTGTGATCAAGAATCATTCTCTTCATGAAAAGTGAAGGTAGGTTGGCCCACACATGGAAAAAGTTACCTTGGAAGATGCCACATGACGTTAGTCAGCCACTTCCAAAATCCTCATAACTTACTCCTTCGGATTTGGTGTCAAGCCTTTTGGGGTCTTCCTCTTAACAGAAGTAAGAAAAAAGCTGCATTAACTCAAAGTCGAAAAATATATAGACAAGACAAAGAAATAAGGAAGCATACAGCAACATAATACCTTTAAATTCCTTTGATGGAGAGTTAGAGAAATCGTTTGAATCAGGTGGAATATAAGGAGATCTAGCGTAATTCTCTAATATATCTATAAAAAAACAAATAAATTAGTATAATATGTCGATAAAAAAAAAATCTATATAGAAGTGTTGTGATTGAAAGAAACCAGCACAATGATTGAAGTCATCGGTTAAATCTAAAAAGCTGAAGTTTCTGGGCATCTGACTAAATCCAAATGAAGATGTATCCATATCAAGGAGAGAATTGTGTATATGTTGTCCACTCAACTCTGAGCTACTAAAAGATCCAACCGAAGCATCTGCTAGTGATTGTGGTTCCAAGATAGTGCTATCATTACCAAAGGGAAACTCATCATTTGAATAGATTGGCTCTGACTTCACTGTCATCCCACCCATTCCTGGAATCCTCCCAATGCTGTCTCTATGTGACGAAAAGACATTTTTCAAAGCATTCATGCTCCCAGAAAGAATAGCTGGATCATTGCCCAAACAATTTCCAGGTTGCCCTGAGGTTCTAGCATTTACAAGAGGATTCGAAAACTCTTCATTGTGAGGCATGCAATCTGGCCTTGAGGAAGTGGATGCATGTTGAGACAAATAGCATGATGGATTTTGATGATCTGGAAAAAAAATAAAAGAATTAGATTTATTGATTGGTGGAATACAATGATACTTTCTGTCATTGAAGAACCCTTTTGTCAATGTCAAATTAATCCGGCAACTCTCCGATGTCATTCCACTTCATGGATATGTAATTTAAATATGTCAAGTCATAGTCAAGGTCATTAGAAACTGTCCACATGGATTATAATACTTATGAAAAAAGACATTAACTGAAAAATTTTATAAAAAAGTCAGAAAAATCAAGCAGTCAGACATAGGAGGTTCAGATAGTCAAAACTTCAAACCCAAGAAAGTTAGAAGCATCATGGATATTCAAGTTATTTTGGTCTCTGTTCAATTGTTTTTATTAATTAAACTCTAACTATTTCATGCTAATTCAAAAGTTTCACCCTCAGCTCCCTATTGAGGATATTGCTATGGGAGACTGCTGAGCTATATCCTCAAACCAAGAATTTCTTTAATTTTTTGTGGTGTCTATAGAGTGACAAGTGTTCTAACTAAACTATTAGAACATCCACATCAAATACCCTATTCAAAATTTTACCCTAAATTTTGGATAGGGTAGCTAAAAAATTTTTACATCAGCTACCCTATCCATTCCCTAAATTATGCATTTATGAACGGTACTTCTCTCAATTTAAGGAATGGATTTCGTTCCCTAAACATTATAGAAGAGAAAGAAGAAATAGGGAAACTGATATATGGTGTATTGAAAAGTGGATATCCAAATTTAATAAAGTAACTTTTTTACCCTAAATTATATATTTTAGATAAGGAAGCTGGTGTGGATGCTCTTAGCAAAGAACTTCCATTTCTTCTCAGATAGTGTGCAGTTAAAATTCCATTACTTCACTTTTTAACAATGTCACTGTTTTCTGAACCTAACAAGCCTAAATCTTCCTGTAACAAGGATAGTAAAGGCTAAGGGTTGAAGTGTAGAGATTGTGATCAAATGGTTGGTTATAGATGAGACCAAACAAACCAAGTAATGTGCAAAAATTCCAACTATTTGGAATTCACATTCATCTCATACTACCATAAAACTCAATGTACTGCATTAGATTTTCCAAGATAACTTTTAACTATCGTGTAATGTAAAATTTCTTTCATCTCCCTTTACCTTCTACTCTAAATGACTCAATCTTTTCAACTAACTAGAGAATTTCAAAACCAAAGACATAAAAGCAAACTAATATAGAAGAAAAAGGAATTAACAATAATTACAAAAAATGAAATACAACATGAAAATAGCCGTACAAGCTAGAGAATTAGAGCCATTGGAAAAGGGTGAGACAGCAACTCCTGGAGGGCATGCTTTCCGCATAAGCTCAACTTGTTTCTCAAGAAGCTTATTGAAAACCACTATTTGGTTCTTAAGGATCAATCTAACATGATAAGCTTTGAAAAACTCTTGATTCTCTTCCTCAAGCTTTTGCCAAACTGTACATCAACAAAACATGGATCTTCATCAAAAATGAAACCAATTGAAAGTTGAACCAACTATCAATATGGCAGATCTGGTGTTTTTAATTCAAAATATTAAGAAAATTTTACGAGTCAATGGTATGATCAGAGATACTTTCTAAATCAGAGTGTTGATTTCTAGATGGCAGACATACATGGCAGATCTCATGTACCATTGGCAGACATACAATATTGCTATCAAAATCAAAATATTTGTTGTTTGTTGGATACATGAGAATATTAAAATAGATATGTAGGATTTCTAGGCAAGACAAAATCAAAGTCAAAATATTGCTATCAAGAAGCAATCTGGAATAGACAATAAAATAAGAGGAAAATAAGATTAGAAGAGTATTGATATGTTGATGGTCTATGGATACAAACAATACTTTTCAAATTAAATCAATTAAGGCATGAGAGATAAAAGAAAAATATATTGATCAGAGATTTTGTAGTTACTAATAATATAAACTTGTAGGAGTGAAGACAATGTCCATGTAGCTGACTCCAACCAGTTGGGACAAACATAGATTATTATATTGATCAAAATAGTGGATATAAATGCTGAAGGACAACCAATCACAAGACTGATATGACATCGGCAAGTGTGAAAATAAGCTATATATTAAATAACTTGTTGGTCCAAGTGAATAAAAATCGGACAAACACAATCCCCTATACAATTTTCCAAAAACAGATGAATCGTAATGAAACAGGATGTTCTGTTTAGAATTACCAAGTGCAGTGAAACTAGGTTCTATATTGGCTTGGAGAGACAAAGTGTCAACTACTTCTTTCTGGTTCATGTACAGTTGCAGGCATCGTTCAATAAGATTCTGAACCTGAAAATTGAGAAGGAAATTTAGCAAATCAGGCCTACACTAAAAAAACTGATGTAAACCAACTATTTATTTAACATTAAAACAATCTAAGGTGTATATACTTTATAATCAACCAATCTTCTCTATATCTTAAAACAGAAAAGTAAAGAGGCAAGTGAGTTTTAGAAATGGAATAAAACTAACAGAATTGTTCATCATACTCATCCATTTGCTGATAAAATCCGAATTCAACTAGAATTTGCACACCATTAAATCAAAGTAGCAAAATCATTAGCCTGTAGTATGTAACAAGAAAGCATAGAAGTCTAGACCATAGTTTGTAGGGTCACGATCCTACACAAAATCAATTTGAGATCAGAATCAGATTGGTCGGGATCGGATTGATCCTTAAAATTTAATTTAGTATTTGATAGGATAATCAAATTGATCATTGAAGACTAAATCGATTTTATATTTGATTAAATTCCCCTTAGAATAAATTAAATCAAATTAATAATAATAATATTATTATTAATGATATTAATGGCAATAATAGATTGAAAATATATATAATAAATAAATATTATTTATTTATAATTTTAAAATTTTAAAATAAATTTATATATTTTAATAGAATAATTCAATTAGGATTTAAGAAAGTCTATTTATACTATCTCATTTAAATTAAGAGTTGACTGAATCAATTAACTAAAGTTTCAATTAAAAATCTAACGTTACTATATCATCTCCTCTCCTCTCAGAAATCATTGTGACGTCTCCTCTCCTCTCACCTGCGAGAGGTCGAGGCTCTCCTCTCACCTGCGCTCGCTGCTCCCCTCCATGTCGTTGTCGCTGCCAGTTGTCGACTGATGCCTTCCCCTCTTCATCTATGTGCTCACCGTCGTTGCTCCCCTCACGACCTCACCAGCGTACTCGCGCATCCATGTTGCCGCCAACGCCCTCCCCTCTTCGTCCCCTGCGCAAGGTGCCGACACTGCCTCCTCGCGTCCCCTCCGCTTGCTACCAGTCAAGAAATCGACAAGGACACTTGGTTTCGGTGCCGCATCCGAATCGTTTGTAACATAAGATCTCGTCAATTCCATCGATACTATATGATTCCAGATCTAGTTCCGATTCCACCACAAAACCGATCCCAAATAGATCCGGATCATTTTAGTGATTCTGGATCATAGGATTATTGTCCGATCCTATGATTCGGATTGTGATTTTACAAACTATGGTCTAGACTAACAAGAATAATTTGATTGTCATCTTACATGAATTCACATATGATTTGCAAAAGCATCGGATGTTATGCATTTATCCAGATTACCAAAGTACTATAATCGAACAGAATTTAATGGCCTGTCTGTGACCCAGTAACATAAAATGTAATGCCATTTAAATTCAAACATAGTGCCACCTAATGAACAAGCAAGAAATCCATGCAAATATTACATGATATAGTAGAAATTATATAGATGTTCCATTAGATAATGTGCGTCCTCCAATTCTTTGAGGAATCAGAAGCAAACGACTCAAAGTTTAATGCCGGAGTACAAACAGTCAAGATGATTCAAATATTTGGCGTGCCAAAACATTATGGACTTGTGGCATGAGTTATGTGTTTTTAGTTTTTTAGTAGAAAATAGCAATATACTCCAAACATAATCATAAAGTAGCACAATGATGAGACTGAGTATAAACATCATGGAATCTGAAGTATTTTTGTTGCATAGACTTGGTTTTTGAGTGTAACATCGGGTAGAAGAGGTGTAGGGAGTGACAGAGTGGTTGGCAAGGGACAGGAAGGCAAATCTAGAGGTGAGCAAGGGTGGATGCAATTAGAGAACATAGTGTCGGGTGAAGGAAGCTGCTCTACCAAGCCAAAGAGATGATGGAAAAGGAAGGAAGGACTCAGAGAAAGCATCAGCCAAGAACTCATGAAGCACCTCACGAGTGCATTTGTGATGGGCAGGGGAGGTTGTGGTGGCACGGCAAATGAAGCGTTGTGGATCACCATATCAACAAGACAATGCAGTAAGAGAAATGTCAAAAGGGAGGGCAGGCCAAGTGATAATTGCAGCCTCCCCTCCAACCAAGAAAACAAGGAAAGCAATAAAGATCAAAATTGACTTTGATACGATGTAAACTTTGGGGAAATGGTAGAATTTGTAAGTAATAGTAAAAGCAATTGACAAAATTACCTACAGATAGGAATTTGTCCAAGTCTTTTTTTGGTTTTGTAGATCAATTCTCTCTGCTTATATTTTGTTCCTATCTGATACAAGTTATGACGAATGGACCCAGAAGGTGACGTAGTAGTCAAAGTTAAGAGGACATGATAGTCCTACTCCAAAAAAAGAGTAATGTCCCTTCAGATCGAAGTAGTTCCCTAGTATTAAATCCTAGGGTTAACCATACCGGGTTTTAATCCGGCTAGGAGAAAATGGTCGATCATTAAGCCGAACGAACTGGGGAGTATAATGTCTTAAGGATAGCTAGATCTTAGGGAGGTCAAGTTTATGGTTGACCAGTCTTATATTGTGATCGGAATGACTGACTCATTCTACGACATGCCGATTATAAACAACAGTGTGTGCATTTGTCTGGCCTTAAAGTCGGACGGGCATGTATGCTCTAACCGGCCGAATAAAGCCAGCCGGGATAAAAACGCTCAACCTCATTAGTTCCCATATATGTAACCGGTTGGATAAAGTCTGGCCAGGATAAAGATGCTCAGCCTCATCAGTTCCCATGTGTAACCGGCTGGATAAAATTCGATCGGGATAAAGACGCTCACGCTCTTCAGTTCCCAAGTGTAACCGATTGGATAAAGCTCGGCCGGGATAAAGGCGCTCAGCCTCATCAGCTTCCACATATGTAACAGGTTAAAGGCACTCAGCCTCATTAATTCCCATATATGCGACCGGATGTCAGAACTTAAGGCCCTCAGTTTCATAGGTACGCCCAACCAAAGTGCACATACGCCCGGTCAAGCATGATCAAGCATACGACACTTATCAAAGGGATTTCTCGAGATCCCGATATACTCCACCATTCTCTAGCAAGTATATTAATGTGGCGCAGAATATGATTGAGCAACTTAATATGACATAGGGAAAAGGAATATATAGAATGTAACTAAATGGTTCAATAAAAGAGGTCGGCTTAAGGACCAACCAAGATATATTTAGCGCCGAGTACATCAACCAAACAAGCAGGCCGGCTCAAGGACCGGCTGAGGTAGCAAACAATATTTTAACAACCTGTCAAGGTTGTCGGAGAATATTCCTTGGATACTTCTTGCGGAGGTTAGTTATGACATCATACTCCCTCGACAATTTCATCAAGGGTTTAAGTCATAAACGACAAAAGAGGTACATCTGAGAAACGACAAAAGATTACTCGGATGGTTACTGCATATCATGCAGACTGTACTTTTTCCATCACCTAAAAAACTCCAATGCACGATGTCATCTCATGATCACGGAGGTTATGAGATGTGGTATATAAAGAGGGATCCTCTCCGTTGGCAAGGTACGCATCATTTGCATCTGAAACCTATGCTCTGGCAGATCCACTACTATTCTTCATTTCACTCACCAGAGATAGTACTAACTTGAGCGTCGGAGGCCTGGTCTTTGGTCACTGACTCTTTCTTGGATCGGCTGAGTGTGCGCAGGATCTAAAGGAAACTGTCTTCCCGAAGCCAGGAGGTCTTCTCTTCGTCAACGATCAAGTCATTGCCACTAGCGCGTCATCTCTTCATCTCTCAGACATGATCAAATTTTGCGTCGTCTGTGGGAAGTTTCGCCTGAATATGAGAATCGGAGATGGAAGAGCCTGGAAAACTCGCCACTATCACGTTGACGCAAGAGGATCTAAATCTACTCATCATCGCAAAAGCGCAAAAGTGTAAAAGTTAATGCAACAGCAACAACAACAAGGAGCTCCTGGCGGTATTTTGCTGCCATCTAATCCTGCCGCTTCAATGACAGCTCACCAAAGGGAGCGAGTATAGGAGGAGGGTCAGGCCCATTTACCTAGGGCATCTCGTTCACTAGCTCCACACTATCGGGCTCTTTTTCGCACGCCGCCTGAACATATAAATCAAGAAGAGCCTCATCGGGAGTCTTCTGGAGAAGCACTTGTCGGAGACAAGCGAAGGGGAAAAGCTCCAGCACAATATAGTTCTCCTGAAGACATTAGCACCCCATTCTCTTAGAGGGTGTTAGAGGATAAGTTGCCGAAGTATTATCAAAACCTGGCCATAGGGGAATACTCAAGATCAACTAATCCTGAGAATCAACTTGTCAAATTTGAACACGCCGCTCTCCTTCATCAATTTACTGATGGGGTGAAGTGTCGGGTGCTCCTCACCACCTTCGGTGAAAGGTGGTTCTGTACAGAGGTGGTTTAGACGATTACCCACTGGATGTATCTAATGTCTCAAGGATTTCCGCAAGATTTTCCTTCACCACTTTGCAAGCAGCCGACGCTACCAAAAGACTCCCCCGAGTCTTTTCTCACTGAAACAGGGGTCTAAGGAGTCACTGAGGTCCTACATTAAAAAATTCAACCATATGGCAATGGATGTTCCTTCTGCCACTAACAAAATCCTGATGAGCGTCTTCTCCCAAGGGCTTGTCAATAATGATTTCTTCAATTCATTGGTCAGGAGACCTCTGAGAAATTTTAATCATCTGTTAGACCGGGTAATTGAGTTTATCAATGTTGAAGAGGCGCAAGTTGCCCAGAGGAAAGATACTCCTGCACCCACACCGACTTCGGCACCCAAGCGTCGAGCATTGCCCGCTCCTCCGCCTAGAGGACCTCGAGCGGCTCCTCAGCCTCATCATCAAGAGCCACGACAACAGGCCGAGCAGCATGTGGGGGTTGAGCAAGAAAGGCATCCCAAGCCTCCTCAAGAACCTTTAAGATGATGGTGCACTCTTCACCGGTCGACCACCCATGACACACAAGATTGCTATGCACTGGCTAATAGCTAGGGCGACAATCGAAGATTTTGCTGGTGTACTTCATCTCCCAATTGCCAACCCTATCGAAGACTGGATGACTTGCCTAGGAGAAATCAGCGTGAGGCTGAGTGACAGCAGAGGACGCCACCACTACCTGTGGACCAGACGCTAACTCTTGTCGAAACCAACCGGAGCTCCCAACCAGGCAAGAGGAGAACCGTAGTAATGCTGCCCCGAGCAACATCAATATAATAGTTGGGGGCCCGACCGATGGTGACTCCAATGGAGCGAGGAAGTTACATGCTCATCGGTTGGAAATTCATGCGGTCGGCTATAGTATAGAACGACCGGCCAGGCCTGAAATTAGTTTCGAGGCCAAGGATCTAGAGGGGGTGGAGATATCCCATGATGATGCATTAATAATCAAG
>JBBMJZ010031740.1:0-25736 GCA_037833815.1 Zingiber zerumbet
TATATGGTCATGCTCCTGATTATTACTCTTTATGTGTTTTTAGTTGTACCTGTTTTGTTCTTCGACCACACGTTGAGCGTGATAAGTTGTCCTCTTAGTTTGCTTTTGTGTGTGTTCTTTGGTTATGGTGTTGGTCAAAAGGGATATCGTTGTTTTGATCTAGTTAGTAAAAAATTATGTCTCTCGTCATATTATGTTTCTAGAGTATATTCCTTTCTTCTTCATACCTCTTCTATCACATGACACGACTCATGCAGATCTTATTCGCATTGATCCCTTCAATACTGACACCAACGAAGCCTCCCCTATGGCTACTCTTCCATATGACGGCTTCACTGAATTTGGTATTCTCGAGGCATCTGCTCCACCTCCCCCTCCCCCTCCTATGACTGTTCCTTCACCTCCAGAGATTGCGGACAATCCTATTCGTCGGTCTACATGTCCTCGTAAGTCTACTAAACTATCTGATTTTGCCTATTCTTGTTATTCTACTTCATTTGCCTCTTTTGTTGCATCTATTCATCATCTTTATGAGTCTTTGTCCTATAGAGAAGCTGCTGGTAATTATCTTTGGCATAATGCTATGAACGAGAAATTAACTGCTTTGCATCATGCTCATACTTGGTATTTGGTACCTCTGCCACTAGGAAAACATGTCATTGGTTCTCGTTAGGTCTATAAGATCAAAACTAAATCTGATAGTCCTGTCGAATGGTATAAAGCCCATATTATTGCTAAAGATTACTCTCAGAAGTATGACATAAATTATGAGGAAACTTTTACCCCTGTTGCTAAAATGATCACTGTTCGTATGTTAATTGTTGTTGCCTCTATTTGTCAATGGAAGATATCTCAGATGGATGTCAAAAATACTTTCTTTAATGGTAATCTTCAAGAAGAAGTATATATGACGCCTCCTCCTAGAGTTGCTCGCCGATTTTGTAAAGTTTACAGGCTTCACAAAGCTCTCTATGGACTCAAACAAGCACTACGTGCCTTGTTTGCCAAGTTCTCCATGGTGGTTACCTCGCTTGGCTTTCATCCCAGTAATCATGACTCAACTTTATTTGTCAAGTGCACGCGTGCAGATCGTATACTTTTTGTCTTTATATGTGGATGACATGATAATTTTGATGAAATTAAGTCTTTAAAGTTTGAATTAGCTCGTCATTTCGCTATGAAATATATGGATTTACAACGCTATTTTATGGGGATTGAGATCGCATCTTCACCTAAAGGTTATCTCTTGTCTCAGTCAAAGTACACAGCTGATATATTTGAGCGTGCACGTCTCACTGACAACAGGGTAGTTGATACTCCCCTTGAGACTAATGCTAGGTACTCTCCATCAGATGACTCTCCTTTGCCAGATCCTAACCTCTACCATACAGTTGTGGGAAGCTTAGTTTATCTCACTGTGACTCATCCTGATATTGCATATGCTGTACATGTGGTTAGTCAGTTTGTCACTGCATCGACCACGGTTCATTGGGCTGCTGTTCTTCGCATTCTTCGGTATCTTCAGGGAACTCAATTTCAGAGTCTCTTATTCCCTTCTACTTCCTCATTAGATCTCTGTGTACACTCTGATGCTACTTAGGCGGGTGACCTTATGGATCATAAGTCAACCATTGACTTCTGTATTTTTCTTGGAGATTCTCTTATCTTTTGAAAAAAATAAGAAGCAAGATGTTATTTCAAGATCCTCCACAGAAGCTAAGTATCGTGTCATGACTACCATTACTTGTGAGATTGTTTGACTACATTGGTTGCTTTGATATGAAAGTTTTTTTTTTCAAAAACCTATTGCTCTTCATTGTGATAATCAGAGTGTCATTCAAATTACGCGCAATACAGTTTTCATGAGAGAACAAAGCATATTGAGATGAATTGTTATTTCACTCATCATCATCTACAAATTGACACTATCACATTGTCTTTTGTTCCTTCCTCACTACAAATAGCTGATATGTTTACCAAAGCTCATTCCGCTTCACGCTTCCGATTTTTATCCTATAAACTCTCAATGCTTATGCTTGTAGCATCGTGAATTTGAGGGGGATATTAGATTATATAATTAAAATTATTTGTTTATAGCCTTGAGGACAATTTAGTCTTTTACCTTTTCAATTTAGGGTTTAGGTTTTCTGATAATTAACTATATACGACTTTGTATTCTTTATTTTCTTACAATTTTTTTTTATTCATCAATAAAGACGACTACTTTTCTTTGACATCAATTTCTACAAATATGAGTTTAAATTAGGTTCGATTTGGATTTGTTTTTGGTTACCTTAGGGTTGAACTGAAATTTTTTAAGTGGAAAAGCTTGGTTTAGTTCTATTAGGATAAATTAGGAAAAAAATTTGAGGACTCATGAGTTAGAGCATCCACATTGCTCTCGTTAATGGGGTGTTATAACACTTCCTTAGTGTGTAAAACCATTGTGAAGGGATGTTATAACACCTCTTCACTTGAATGTGCTCAAATTAGTGTGGGGGAGCCAACCCTGGCCCACCTCTCATGTATTATTTTTTAAAATTTTAATTATTCAAAAACATTATAAATTTGAAAATTAAAAATCGAATAAAATGGGTAAATAATAAAATATGAGTGTATTTGTTTAGCATGATATAATTTTAAGATAATTAAGTAGACTGTGTGATCTATAAATAATAAGTGTTAATGTTAAAAGAAATGTGAGTGAAAGAGATATGTTGTTATAATGAGTATGTGACAATGAATTCATACTTTTTGATGAAATGGTGGGTATTATAATGAGAGTGAGTTGTTGATACTCTTATATATTTTATTAATGTAATCATGCCTTAAGTGGTTTGGTTTGACCTTGAATTTTGATAGAGTTTGAATAAAGGATTTAAGTTAAATGTTATTCTCTTATTTATTGATGTGTACATTTGAGTGTCCTTGGGACCATAGGAACATGCATGGTGCTTAGAGAACTCATGTGGTTGGTGGTTTGGTGTGGCCACTCTCAATAGCTTAGAGATCTATTGAAATCAGAGAAGGATGGTATGAGATATCTAAGAAACTATAGAACAAAAAAAAAAATAATGATAAAGAATTAACTTGCATGGTGTGGTCAGGGAGACTTTGTTGAGATTAAAGTAAACTAAGGGATCATGAAATGAGGAGTATTGAGACAGTGGGAACAACTACCTTTAGAGGTGGACTTATGTAGGTATGATGCATGGAGAATGACATGTAGAATAGTCAAGGGCCCGGGTGCATTTGAGAAATGTATAATCTAATAGTAGATGATGTAGAGCTGAAATTAAGCTGCGACGGTGAGATTTCAATGAGTCGAGTGTTGAATAACTTGTATCTATGAGAATGAGAATATAATTTAACATAGTTATGCTCAACTTTACATATTAATGATCAATAGTCGACTAATAACTGAATAGTCAACTAGTAATTGAGATGAATGCTAAGTCTTTCTTGAGCCCATAAAAGCAAGCCAAACAAAAGAAAATTTTTATTCTCTTTTGTACTTTGTTCGCTTTGTAAAAATGTGTCGTAAAAAGGTTTTTTCATCTTTTATAAGGTATTTAAGAAAGCGGTAAATCTATATGGCCAGAATCTGGTTGACCAGAATTTATTTCTAATGCATGCATGTAATTAATATGCATAGATGATATTACTAAAATACTCTTGATAATAGTTTACAAAGTATATTCTGGCTGGCCAGATTTTAATCATTTAGTAATGTCCTTAAGAAAGATAAAGATAATAATGATTGCAAGGAGTGATCCACATCCTATGGATCGGTAGGAGTGAGGATTTCAAACCACATAAATGGTTGGTCCTTGTATTTAAGCTTAGTTTTATAATTTTCCACTATGTAATTAATACTTGTAGACGAGATTGATGAATGAATTTATGAGCGTCTAGTCACCCTTTCAAGCTATTAGCATCAATCCGAAAAGCAGCATCAAAGTGAGATTACCCTTCAAGAACGAACCATCGAGGAAACAAAAGGCTAAAGGATTGTAGAATCCACTAGAGTCAATGGAGCCCGCAGATGGATATATTGGGTCACGACTTTCGTCATTCTTTGAAATAAGCAACTTCAAATATTGGAGTTAGTGAATGGACTATGGAGTACTTCATCATGACATACATCAGCAATTGGTTCTCTTGGATGGATGACTTCGAACCTCCAAGAGATAAAAAAAAAATCCATAAAAAGAAGTGGATTAAGGAACAAATTAAGAAATTAGAGACAAACAAGAAAGAAATTGATATTTTGAGTGTCATTTCTCACCTTCATTGTCTCACCCAATGTAATTGCATTAACGACATTCTTCTCCTGTACTAACGAATTCAAAAGGTTTCCATTAAGATTGAGATCCTCTTTTGTAGCTTTGACACACTTCTCCGCAAGGTGGGAGGAGACAACATCAGTGGAAATGCTGCATTGGAGGTCGTTGGAGATCTCATTTTATATGGAAATCTCGTCCAATTTCATCATCTTTTTCATTCCACACTTATTGATGCCACTCCTTTGGAGGTGAATCTATCGCTCGAGCAACCGACGGCAGGGCGACTACTTCAAAAGCTGCGTCGTTAGCTAGAGTGAGGTGTTGAAAGAAAGAGTGTTTCGATATTTCAATAAGGAGGGGATAGGCCTAAAACAATTTAATTGTGGCAAAGGTGAATAGCCGCCGTCAATTCGTCCTAGGATCAATACGGAGGAAGTAAATTACGGGTGGCTACTAGCCGGATTACTAGTTTTTAAAATAGTGACTAACACATAAGGGCCGAGATTTGAACCCCAAACCTCATTATGGTAATACCTTATGCGCTAGCCACTACACCGTCCCCGAGAGGATAGACATAAAACAATTCAAGATGAGTAGTCTAGGCGATAATGACATATTGAACAATGAACATCAAGTGTGTGATTGGGGTGATTGGGTAAATAAGGAAGTGTGATGTGCCATTTTAGCAATAATGTATATAGTTTAGTAATTAAAAAAAATGATATCAAGAATGCACTTATTTTTTCAAAATTTTATTTATTTTCTCGTGTTAACTCGGGCTCGAAGAAATCTTTTAACACTGTAATTTCTCTTATGTGCAAAAATCAAAAGAGACCCCAAAAAGTCATATTATATTAAAAAAATAGCCAAAACATATTTATTCTATTTTTTATTAAAAAATTATTTTTGCCTAATATTATTATATATATATTTTTATCAAAACTAAAAGTATTCATATCTAATTAACTTAATTAAAATAACTTTAATAATTTTTATTAAAATTTAATTACAAAGTCCAATTTTAGATAAACTACTATTTGAATATTTTTTAAACGCGAGATAATCTTTTTTAGTACGATAATCTTTTTATAAAAAAAAAGGAAATGAAATAAAAAAAACAATGAAAGGCATTTTTTGACTTTTTCCCCTTTTCTTTTCTTCGCTACGAAGAAATCATCCAAATCATGACAAAGCGAAGAAAAGGGGGCATGCGTCAGTAGAAAGCTGCCGTGGCTGATAGCCCTCCGTTCCCGGTTCCCCTGGCGCTCCGCCCCCTTCCCCTCTTTCTCGTAGCTCCACACTCGTAGCCTTGATCTCTACAGGCGCTTCTCTCTCTCTCTCTCAACGGGTTTGTTACTACATATTAGGGTTGCACAACCTTCTCGATCCGATCTGCTCCTCATCCGGTAAGCTGGCGCAGTTCTCGCTGATCGATTCCTTCCCGCTGATGGAGCCTCGCGCCAACGAGTGGGATTTTGTCATTAAGGTACTATTTGTCCTCGCCAATATTCGTTGATTGAGGTTTCCGTCTATTAGGAATGATCGGTTCTCGCCGGTGTTTTTTTTTAGTTTAAAGCTGGGATTTTGTGTTCTTAGATGCGCGTGGAACGGATATTTTCTTTGATTTGTTCTTCGGTTTTACACGATCGTCGAACGTTGTTATTTTTATTATTTCCATTAAGTATCTTTGCCTGGCCACTCATTCAAAAGGATGAGATATTATGTACGGGATCGATCTGCATGTGTGAATTGGCGCACTGGATTCGATTTGGCTTTGACGGAATTCTATTGTCATAAGTTCAATAAGTGACCTCACAGGAGAAATATTACATGTAGAATTCCAACACAGGATCACCTGTTTCTAATACTTGTTAAATTTTTGCTTGTATAATTTTACTATGATAATTTAACCTTGATGTTTAAATTACCAGAAGAGAAAGTGAGAAACTATTCTGCAAATATATTCCCGGAATAATATCTCCAGAACTATTCAAAAATAAAGATAGTGTTAGCCAAGCTCAATGGAAAAGACAAGCCTTGTAAATTACATGGATATCTGGGACTTATCTCCTCTTTGTTGTTTGGATTTGGGTGAAAGTTTAAAACAAAGTGGATCAAGTTAAAAATCTTACTTATGTGTGGCTATATTATAGAGCAGTTTGCTCAGTTCTTTTGGTTTTTTTTTTTTTGGTTAGACAGCTAATTCAAAAGAAAGTAGTTGATGATTATCAATTATGATTCCAGGTGATTATTTTTCTTTCAACTATTCCACGACTGATACTCTCTGAACAAACTTTTCTTTTAATTTGTGCCTCTTTCACCTCTCTTTTAGAGAACCTTTTGAAAGCAACATTTTCCATGTGGAATGCTAGATATCGTTATTTCTACTTGACAACTTAATGATTTTGTGAGATCGAACTTCACTGAGCTCTGAAGCTGCGGTATTTATTTATGAAACCATCATATGTTGTTGAACAATGAAGGAAAAATGTTTTGTGCTATGAGAACCATATTCATGTTGCTTGATGTTAACATTTGAGGTGCAGTTTTGGTACTTGTTTCAGTTCCCATGATGGTACTAACTGAGTAATTGTTTTAGTCGCATGCCTTGATGATGCTAACTTGTGGTCGATTGCATTTGTCCACTATGAGCAATGAAGTTGATTTCTATATGTCATGGTTAAAACTGTAATGGATACACAAGTCTGCTAGCCTTTGGGTCTAGCTCAGAGCTAGACTTTGAGTCTAGCTTAGAGCTTGGTTGAGGAACTTGGCTAGAAAAGGCTGGGTTAAGAAGAGTTCAACCATTCTAGTTAAGAGTTTTAGGTTAAGTTTGGGCAATGTACTAGGAACTTAGGCAAATGGTGAATCCTGTTAAGTTATAACCAGATCATCTGCGATAGAGGGATGTAGAATTAAGTTGGACGATTGAGGTTGAGGTGGAGCTAGGTTATGGGGGTGTGGTGGAGTAACTAGCTAGGGTTGAAATGGAGAGAATTAGGAGTTCCAAAGTGGTGGTTACTAAGTGATTAGCTTGAGGTGATGATTAACTCTCACCTAAAGCTCTATGAATACTATAGTAGGATTCCAATGCTTCCAAAAGTCTTCATTTCAGTTGTTTTAGCTCCCTTTTTATAGAGATCAGATCCTCTGTCCCAAGTTTCCTGTGTCCCCGTGTCCCCTCGCCGATCGGACGGGTTAGATCACATCTCAAGGATGCAGTGCACATCACGAGGATGTCATGACCGTCCGATCAGCGAAAGGACACGGGGACACGAGAGTCTTGGGATAGAGGAACTGATTTGCTTTTTATAGGCATTAAGTAAACACCTATCCAATTGCCGTTTTGGTCAATGACCCCTATTGAGATTACCAGATGAGCAAGATTCATGCTGACATTCTTAAATATTGACATTGATGTTGATTAGTAACTAAAATAACATGGTTCTTTGAGTTGGATGATAACATTGTGATAACCTTTGATTTGCATGCCTTGTTGCATGAGGTGATCAAGGCATCAATGTTTTTGAAAATTGGATCGGAGATTGAACTTCTATTACTATTGGGCCAATGGTTTGACAAGTCGAACCAGTAAGCACAAAAATAATATTGTAGATCAAGGTTTGAAATCTTGAGCCGTGTCGGTGCCTTGATCTTTGATTGGAATGATATTGCTTCGGTATTGTGTTGACGTTATGATGTTTGGGAGATGGAAGGGGGAAAGAGATAAGGAAGAAAAAGAAAAGGATGAGACAACTATATAGTTAAGTTCAATGTTTGCTTTTCATCTGGAATGTTATGATTTTGATATTATCTTGTATGAAAACAAACTATATAAAAAAAGAATAACAATATTATCTCAATTTTAGTATGTCAAGAGGTGTTGAGTGCTAAACATGAGACATTTTATGGGTATTGAGTTTTGATAATTTATTGAAACGATATGTTTTAGTTGTTTCACTCGGCATAGTAGAGATTTTTAACCATGCCATAGATATAATTTATATATTCATCTGTTAAAGTTGAATATACTAAAAATACTATTAAAGATATTTATTACTTATAAGGGCAACCCGGTGCACGAAGCTCCCGCTATGCGGGGTCCTGGGGAAGGATCCATTGTACGCAGCCTTACCCTGCTTTTTGCAAGAGGCTGTTTTTAGGATTCAAATCCGTGACCTTTTGGTCACAAAGCAACAATTTTACCGTTGCGCCAAGGCTTCCCTTCTAAAAAAATATTTATTACTTATATCTAATAAAATATATTCAAATTCATATCAAACATTAACTTATATGTATTATAATAAAAGCTTTGATAAATCAAATATATAATTCAAAATATATTGTTTAATCATTTTTAAAAAGATAAGCAGATGACTTAAAACATATATCTTTTACAAAATTAAAATATGTAATTTTTAGTATATTTTGTGGAAAACAAATTAGAATTTTTATTTATTAATTCAGAATATTATTAATAATCTATTTTAAAAAAACTTTATTGTATTCTCTCCCTCTCTTTCTATATATAAGGTTCTAATACATTATATATATATATATAGGTTTGATTGCCTACACACCTCATGGTGCACACACGTTGTGAGCACCATGTGTATTTTTTTATTTTTTTTAATTTCTTTAGCTTAACTACTATAACCTAAATCCTAAACTCTAAACCTTAAGCTCTAAAAAAATAAAGAAAAAAAATACACTTCGTGCTCACAAGGCGTGCACCATGAGGTGTGTAGGCTAACATTCTTGTACACACACACACACTTTAAAAAATATTAAATCAATTTCAACTATATTAATGTCTAATTTTTAGAAGCTAACTTAAACATACAATTTTGGATATATTTCTTTTATAAAATCAAATATATGTGGTTATAGAATGTTGTGTGGAAAAATTCAAATGTATTATTTTTTTATTTTAAAAATATATTATGAGATCTGATTTCTATTAAAAAAAATTAAATACTCTCTATATGTATTAAAAAATTAAATATATAAAATATAACATATTGTCAACTTTATGAAGAATAACCAAAAAATTAAATTTCACAGAGGTTTGAAGTGAAACCTCCTCATTCACATTACTTAGAGCAAAAGCCTCTAGCCGAAAAGTCAAGAAACCAGGTTTTGATATTATTTTCCTGTTAGTGGTTTTAAGACGTTTTATCTGGTTTTTGCATAAAGTGGTTTCTCTATCAAAGCTAACCCAATTGACATCCAGTTCCGGGTTTAACCAGGTGGTCCTGTTTGCTTTTTAAGACATTGGAAGGCATCAGGTTAACTATTCTGATTCTCGTGTCAAAAAGCAACTTTTTTCGAAATTTGGTGGCTATCAATATTTGATATAAAAAAAATATACATATGTGTGTGTGTGTGTGTTTGTGTTTAAACTTGTTTGTAGGATAAGAGAAGCACCATCTTTTGGGAGGAATGATAATCTTGTAATTGTCCATGCAAACATTGTCAAATATGAAGTAAGCTTAGTTTAGTTTACTTTTTAGTAAAACCTGATGAGGATGCATATTAACCTAGACTCACGACCTCACAATAGTATTCTCCTTTTGGACATATTGATAATGACATCTTTGTGGCTACACCTTTTTAAAAGCTTATTGGAGATAGACCTTTTAAGTTATATATTTCATTGTTAGTGGCTAGGCGAGATCTTTATGGCTAGACCTTTTTAAAAGCTTATTGTAGATTTGTCAGTGGCTAGGGTGGTAGATAGCTCAAATAAGGTACCATTCTTGGTAGACTTCTTGGAAAGTAGGAGGAATATTAAATCAAAATTACATGCCGGATTTAGGAAAGCATGAATGTGATATGTCTCAAATGGATTAAATATATACTTTAAACAATGAGATGCCTTTCAAGGAACTTGGCCAATTTTTCATGAAAATTGTATAGTTAAGCATATTTAGTGAAGAGAAACATAGATATAGATGACACACTGGAAATTCCTTATGTTGGTGGCAATTTTCACATACAGACAAAGTAGTGAGATTAATAGCACAAGATGCTGGTCACAAATGTGTCATATTTTAATGTTACTGAGTAGTTGCTGTGTCACAATTTGGCATCAGTGCTAGGTTCCTTTAGGAGGTTTATGGTATGAGAATGGACCAACTGAAGTTGGTCGCCTTGTAATGAGTAAGTCTAATGAGGATGAGTGATTATAGGTGCTGATAGCTCAGACAAAGTTGGCTATTGGCATTCTTCTATGATGCCGGGGGTGGGGACAAATTGAATCATATGCTAAAGGAGAAAGAGTGATTGTTTCATAAGTGTAACTTGTTTACCCTAGATAATGTGTTTCCTTTTGATTGAAATGGCATGATTCTTTGTAAGAACTCAGAAGTTAAATGTGCTCAGGCAGAGCAATTTTGCGATGGTTGACCTCTTGGGAAGTTCCTTATGAGCCATTTTCCATCATTGGATAAATTGTGAGGTTATCACTACGAGATGTAGATAATTTCCACCATAGAACATGACGGACTCAATTCTATGTCAATGTGCTTCATTAATTCTTGAACCATTATATGGATTTTGGGAAGTTAAATATTTAGCTTGAGCTTTGCAAATGCAGATGTCTCAAAAATTAGCCTCCATAACCATCTGTACTTAAATATTTCTACTACCATAAGTGATTAAAAATTTAACTTTCTGAAAATAAATGACCTATTATTAAGATCAACTAACAAGGGAACACTTGAAATTCAAGACATAGTAAGAATAGCAAAGGAATGTTCAGTGCTTTAGATCAAACTTCACATAAAAACATGTATTTCATTGTTATGATCCATTTATATTATGACATCAAATTACTCGATTATGATTTTCATAAACTTCATGTAGCTTATCCAAAATTGGTAGGACATATACCTTGTCATAGTTATTCTATGATTTCTTGACATGAATTGTAGTTTTTCTCTTCACTGATCTTAGCAAATTGACAACATGATTCGTAGTCACATCTTCTGATTTTTGTGTAACTTCTAAATTAGTTTTTTTCTATAGTTTTTGTTGTCATATTTATCTCTCAATATCTCTTCTATGCGAGATATGTGCACAATCTTCTTCCTTTTCAATCCTTAGCTTTGGCTCCAAAAAAAGCTGTTTTGTTGTATGTTTAGCAAAGTGGACTTACCTCACAACAAGATCTATTTGTATTTCAATTGTGGTGCTGATACAAGTTTTCCCATTTTCAGCTAAGGGGCAAATGGGAAAAAAAAATTCCATTTTTTTACGACCTATTTTTTTTGCTGCCTATTTTAATCTTTGAAAGGCTGGCTCCTCTTCTGGTTTTAATTTTTTTTTTCTTTATTTTTTTGTGAACATCCACTTGCACTCCCAGGTGAAGTATGGTGACACACTTAAGCGATTTAGTTCTCATGTCCATGGAGAGGCAATTGATCACAACATAGCTAGACTGAAAAAGAAGATTGTTACCCTGTTCAAACTCAGTTCAGAAGTTGATATAATCCTTACCTATATTGATGAAGATGGCGAAGTTGTAGCCCTTGATGACGATGATGAGCTGCATGATGCTGCTGTTAATCAGCATTTAAATCCTCTTAGAATCAATGTCTGTTTGAAATCTAATACTAATAAAGAGTCTTACCTGAGGAACGAGACTGCAAGTTCTACAACTGCTGCAACTGCTGATTGTCAACAAGAAGAGAACCAATCTCCTGGTTTAAGTTCAATAATCGATGAGGTGCTAAAACCTGTCCCTGAACAATTTCGATCTTCACTTTCCAAGTTCTCTGCTGAATTCCTTCCAAAGATTGCATCATCTTCACCAGTAATAGCTGATATAGTAGACCACATCTCTAAATTAGGTATACAAAATGTCAGTCAGTCTTTGAACAAGCCAACTGGTGAGCCATCAGAAATACCTAATCAAACAAAGACTCAGCAGAAGGATCTTAACATCATTGAGGAACCGAAAGTTCTAAAAACTTCCACTCCAGTGTCGGGAATATCATCAGAAATACCTAATCAAACAAAGACTCAGCCGAAGGATCTTAACATCATTGAGGAACCGAAAGTTCTAAAAACTTCCACTCCAGTGTCGGGAATATCATCTGATCCAGTTTCAGAGCAGTTGCACAAGAAACTTGTTCCTATAAGTCAGGTTGATATAGACAAGACTCAGGCATCTGTTTGCAGTCCCAATTTACCAGCATTTGAACAAACATCAGGGAAACCCTCAATTGATGATTTGCTGAGAACATTTTGGAGTAGCAGTGAAACATCTGATCGTCAGAATCAAATTGGTAATGTTAGCTGTCATGGGAAATCTGTTAGAGCTTGCCCCCCTTTCTTCGTGCCTCCTTTGCAGACTGGGACACAGAATGAGAACTACAATCCATCAGCTCCAGCTTTGACTAATGCTGTTACTGACTTGATGGATGGCCATGATAATAAACCATTTCTGACTGGTGCAGCTGCTACTGGAACATTTGATGGGCTTAATTTTGAGGGAGACAAACAGCGGTCCACTACAGTCGACCCACCTTTTGTGATTGGTGTAAGGCCCAATAGTAGTGGTGTAAGGCCCAATCGTCATCCTAACCAAAGGGATGATGCATTTATTGATAATGTGCTCCATACTTTTCATAAAGGTGTCATATGTGATGGTTGTGGAATGCACCCAATTGTTGGTCCTCGATACAAATCTAAAGTGTATGTATTTCTTGCCTTTCAATTTAATTGTTGGTTGGTTACATAGATTTTGCATACATCTAATGACATTTCTTTCCTTTACTCTGTAGGAAGGATAACTATGATTTATGTAGTATTTGTTTTTCTGAGATGGGCAATGGAGCGGATTATGCCCTGATTGACAAATCTCATCGGTTTTCTCGTAAATTGATCAAGCAGTCTCATCGTGCAGTACGAGTCTAACTAATTTACTTTGTTTGATTCCATAGTACAATGTGTAACTTTTTCCAATTCCATATTTCAATATTCAGACTAACTAGTAACTTGATTTGATTCCATAGTACAATGTGTAACTTCTTCCAATTCCATATTTCAGCATTATAGACGACGAGCTTCACATCTGCATGGTTTTGGGATGCCAAGAGCAAAATTAGAGAGTCTCTTTATCAAAGACGTAACTGTGTTAGATGGGACCCTGATCCCTCCTTCAACCCCATTCACGAAAATATGGCGGATGAGAAATAATGGCACTGTTCCATGGCCTTATGGTACACGACTTGTTTGGGTTGGTGGTGATCGATTTGCTAACCAAGATACAGTTTTATTAGAGGTATTGCATAAAATTATTGTCATCATTCAGTGAGTTTTTTTTTAACTGAAGAAATATTTGCCTATTTATGCAGATTTCATTTGATGGGTTTCCTATGGAGGAAGTTGACATTGCTGTTGATTTTGTTTCTCCGGCAATGCCTGGGAGGTATGTCTCATATTGGAGATTGGCAACACCTTCTGGACATAAGTTTGGGCAACAAGTTTGGCTTCTTATTGAGGTTTGCAATATAAATGCACTGTATTGCAACACTGTCCTCTCTCTCATCTGTACTTAAAACTTTTCTTCTCTATTTCAACAGGTGGATACCAGTCTACGAAGCTCTGGTAGTGGATTGAATCTGAATTTGCCACCTGAAAGCAGTATTCAAGGTCCGATTGGAATTATTGATATCAATGCAGATCCAAGTGATGGTCTTCCTCCTGAATTGGTCCTTGGTGATAGTTCAGACAAACTTGTGAAACCAAACATCATCTATGAAACAACAAAACTGAATGATAATCCCATG
Organism: Zingiber zerumbet; assembly: GCA_037833815.1. Classification (NCBI taxonomy): domain Eukaryota; kingdom Viridiplantae; phylum Streptophyta; class Magnoliopsida; order Zingiberales; family Zingiberaceae; genus Zingiber; species Zingiber zerumbet. The sequence goes on from JBBMJZ010031740.1 coordinate 14,084, forward strand.
AACAACAATGCTCCTGCATCTGATGCGGTTCCTCTGTCAAGTCCTATCATTGATTTAACGGCATCCAAGGGCGACTCTTCTCAACTGCCGCCACCACCACCTACTACACCGGTTGACAACACTGTTGAGGATACATTGCTGAAGGAATTGGAAGACATGGGCTTTAAGCAGATTGACTTGAACAGGGAAGTTCTCATGCGAAACAAGTATGACCTGGAGCAGTCCGTAGATGAACTCTGTGATTATGCTGAATGGTATCCGCTTCTGGACGAACTGGCGGACATGGTCAGCTTTTAATTCTGCTATTTTAAGAACTATGATCATACCATGATGACAAAAGATTCACTTGCTAATCATTTGATAGTTTGATCATGGCAGGGTTTCTCTGATAGGGTAAAGAACAAGCAGCTTCTGATTAAAAATGCTGGCAGCATTAAGCGAACCGTGATGGATCTCATCGCTGGAGAGAGAGCGTAGTGTTAAGTACAAATTCTGTAAATAACTGAGGAATTGGGCGACTGCTGCTTGCTTCTCTTTAAGTACATATGGGGACTATTTGGGCTATTGATACTTAATACTGGCCGCTACTTTATATTTAAGCTGCGATATTACTTGTTGGCATCAAATTGGGTCCTTTATTTGCCAGTATATTATGTGGTTTTACCAAGTGTATCGTGAGAACAGACCTACCTGGTAGTCTGGTTTCTGGTTTGAAACAGTTTAAAGGGAGTTTAAATTTGTTACCTTCTTTCGTCGACATCTGCCTCTGCGCTTCTGATATTTTGCAGTTTGATGCTCATGAATTCTACGTTGGTGAAAGTGATTTGATAAACAAATTTTTAAAAAATCATTTATTTTTAAGATTAATATTATCTACATACAAATATTTTTCCCATTTGTAAAACCAAAATTCCATATGCTCGTTCTGAACTATAATTCTACCAACCAAACTAAAAAAGAAAACCAATACCTATTGCCACTTGAAATAAGTGAAGTACTGATCTTCTTATCTTATCATACATCCAAAACAGACATCAGACTGTAAATTATTTTATTCTTTCTCTTCCCCGTTTGCGCTTACAGCCTTGCACTACGCAAGTACGCGTACGTTTATTATACGAAGACCCTTGGAACAGAAGAAACAGGGGGCAGATCCACCTCTGTGAGTACCAACCTCAGCCCCTTCCCTGCTCCGTTCGCCAGCGGGTGAATCCCCTTCGCCGGACCCTCCATATACTCCCTCTCCTCCCTCTCCTTCTCGAACGACACACCGTACCTCGACTCCACATCTGCACCATCACCACAATTATTAATTATCATGTCATGTCAATCAGTAAAATAATTAAGCAGTTGTAGTTCAGGTCTGGTGGTGACCTTTGGCGAGGTCTTCGCGGAGCTGGCCGTCGCGCGTGAGCGCCATCATGAGCTGCGGCGGGCCTAGGGGGAGCCGGTCGCCGCGGTCGACCTGCCAGAAGTGGAACGTCTTGCCGTAGGTCCTACAGACCTGCTCCAGGGCGCGGCGCTCGACGGGGCCGGGCACGCGCGGCATGAACAGCACGCCGCTCCTCACCTCGTACTCGTGCGAGTGCCACAGCGGCTTCTCCGCGTCCGGAAGCGCAAGGAAGAGCTCCTCCGAGACCAGGTATTCCACGCCGATCAGCCTCGCGTCGGGGCCGTCGCCGTCGTAGATGAGGCACTGGCGCAGGTCCTCGCTCTGGTGCGAGCAGAAGTGGTGCGCCTCCACCTGCCGCGTCATGTCGTCCCCGTAGAAATGGAACCTGCAATTATACGTGATTATATCTTGAAATATCGAATTAATATACCCCGATGAGCGGCTTAATTAGTGCTTACGCGCAAAGGTGCTGGTGGATCTTGTTGATCGGGTGGAAGTTTTGGATGGCGGCGGTGGTCGTGTCCAGAACGGCGGTGCCGGTCTCAGTGGGCTTTCCGGGCACGTCGACTTGGGTGGTGGCCGCCATTGCTGTCCCTGTAAACAGAGGAGCTCTGCTCTGCTCTGCTTTGCTTAATCATTTCTATTTATCAATAAAACTACGAGACGAGTCTGGTCACCTGGTCGCTTGCACGTGCACACGTGGACGAACAGGACAACGTGTCAAATTGTTGCTAGAAGAGGCTTCGGTGACATTTGTTTAGGGTGAAGATGGAAGAAAAAAATATAAAAAATATTTATAAATAATATGATTTTTAACATTTTTTATTTATTTAAATAAGCATCAAAATATAAATTTAAATTATATCAAACATAAATACCGTGAGACTAAAGAGAAGTATGACGATGCATTTTTTTTATTCTTAATTAAATAGTGAAGTAAGATAGTAAGATTATTAAACATATTATTTTTATAAATTAATGAGTTTAATATTGAATAAATAAAAAAATAAAATAAAACTAACGAGCAAGATAGAATACTTTTATATTAAAAAATTTAAATAAATGATACGATTTTTATTGAATTATATTATTAAAATATTATAAATAATATTATTAAAAAATATTTTAAGTTTTTGTTGCAATGCGCGGGAATATAAGAAGTTCCTGAGAATTTCCGTCCCTATTTTCGTCTCTGTCTTAGCATTTGCGAGGCCGCGTTAAAAAGGCGGAGATCGATAGTCTTATTGGAACCTCCATCGCAAAGCTACGGAGGGAACGAAGCTGCGGCGGCGGCGGTGGAAAGGGGGAAAAATGGTACCGAACGGGAGCAGCGGTTGCCCCGCGATGTCTTTCCGGTACAACGGCTCGCTGTGCGCGTGCAATCCCGGTAGGTATATGGTGAACGGGAGCTGCGCCATGCTGGACGCCCGGGGTGATTGGGTGATAAGCCCCGGCGGTTCGAGGTCCCCTGCCTTCCTCACCACCTTCCTCCCTTTCGACACTTTCAAGAGCTTCACCCAGTCGCAGGCCGTTATCCTGGAGGCGACTCTTGTCTTCCTCATCGCTTGGCTCGGATTCTGCCTCGCCTTGCGCTTTTCCAGGGTCGATGGCGGCGTCCAAAGTCTCTGGTTCCGGCTCCGCTGGTGGATCAGCCGCGTCGACTTCTTCTATAACACCCACCATTGGCTGGTAAGTCGAACCAGGCAGACCTAGGAATAGGATAAAGGCTTCAGTCGACAAAGAAAAAGTTGCTACTTCTTTCAAGTTCTGAACATTGGCTCAAAGTTTATTTTAATCACCTTAAATGAAATTACAATGCCATAACGTGGACCGATCAGATTATCTTACGGATTTATTTAGCATTTTTGTAAGTAGAAATGCAAGGCTCTTGATAACTTCCTTACATAATTTTTTCTTGTTGGTGCTAAGAAGTAAGTGATGCTGGATGGTTTGAAGTCTAAGCTATAACTGACCAAAACATTTTTTTCCTCAATCTTGTACTCCAGGCTCTCTCATTTTTGAGCATTCAATCTTTACACTCCCAAATTCAAAGAATTCTCATGGGAATTATGATTATTCTCCACCAAATGACTCCTATAATCACTTTGCATTCATATCCCTATTATAGGAATTCTCTTCCTACATTCTCTTTTGTAAAAGTAGATATGTACACTGAAGAAAATTAATTAAAATTTCTCTACAAAATTGCATTGTTCATTTAAAACTTGGTAATTTTTCCAAACGCCTCTCCACATCATCTCAAACTTCACCTCCATACTCCATCTAAGTAACCTGCCACAATCTTTTGCCAATCACTTTGATATTTGAAAATTACCTCAGGAAGTCTTCTCAAACTCACTTGTAACCGTATGCATCTGAGATGGAAAACCCAACTTAGAATCCTACTTCATGGTTATGTTCCGATGGGATACATCAATGGATCATATCCATGTCCACCATATGCAATTGTACGAGATGGCAACACAATCTATAACATGGAGAACAAACTCTGGATCAAACAAGATAGTCTACTTCAAAATATGATAATGACGATAAATGCCACTATTGCTCCCATGTCTGTTGCAGCCACCGCCTCCTAGCAAGGTTGGGACAACTACAACATGACATGGCAACATGTTTCAGTAACTTTTTTTTTTGGCTCCACGTTCTCCTATTTTTAAACATTCAAATCTATACTCTTCCAAATAGCATGCAATGATCTTCAAGGCATAGATGCTGATTTCCTTTGATCTTGATTTAGTTCTATTTTCTGTCTTTGTAGGATGATAACAAGGTGGTAATAATGAGGAAAACAGAATTGGGTGGAACATTTTCAGTGGCAAGCTGTATCCTATTTGTTGGACTTTTGTCTGCGTAAGTAATGGATATCACTGTCAGCTTTAGTATATTCTTTTCAGGCTTGTTAGTTCTATTTTTCATTGTTAGAATATTTCTGTACATCCTAAAATTAGCAACTTTCTATGACAATTTAACTATTAGTGTGTGCCAGCTTGCTGCATCAGATTATTACAAAACGGAGTATTGAGATCCATGGAGTCAGACCTGCAACTGCTGCAGATATATCATTTGTCAATGATTTGGAATTCAATATCACAGTTATTTCTGACATGAGCTGTTCCAATTTACGTGGTCTTGATTCCCTGGTGATTGGTACACCTGGCTTTATTGGTTCCAAAAATGTCTCCTTGTCTACTTATGTTAATCATCAGTGCCAAAACACAAGCATTGGTCCTACTATATCTCTTAAGTGCAACAGTTGCCAGATTCTACGAAGGGAGTATTATATTTCATGGCAGTTTGTTGATCTCCCAATGAATCCTGCAAGTGCTGTTGGCTTCCAGTTCAAGCTGACTGCAAAGAACCCAGCTGACAGTAAGCATGTTAGTTATGCTAGTGGTACGATTAACTCATGTACTTTCTCAAATGATAAACCAAAAACCTTCAGAGGCCAAGATGTGAATGTTTTGAAAATCCATTTGTTTCCTCGGACATATTACAACTTGGAAAACTTGAAACTCATACAGCCACTTTTCCATGACTTCATTCCTGGAACATCTTTTTCTGATATTAATAATCTTCAAGCATCTCTTCAGCAAGTCAAGGATGGTTTATTCAATATCACAGTATATGTCAATTATCTTTCTGATTACATTGTGGAGATCAATAAAGAAAATGCTCTAGGAATCGGTAAGATAACTACTTATGTATTTAAATGTCATTACAACTAAATTTTCTCTATGATCCTAGTATGAATAACACCACTTTTTATATGCTTTTTGAGTGCTACCATGTTTTACTAATGCATTCTACACTGATTTAGTCTAGAACAAGGATTTGTCTAATTTCATCTTTAAATCCCTAGTTAAAACTTCTATACATGGTTTAAAATCTTATATTGTACTAAGCAGCACAATCAAAATGGATCTTTCTCATAAATTATTGAAATTCAATATTATTCAACATGATATGGGAAATCTCTCTTGTTGCTGTGTTAATCATGTATATGATGAAGAACTAAAGAGGGAGGACTGTGTGTGGGGAGAGAGAGACGGGGAGGGGGGTGGTTTGGAATAACCTTTTCTTAACCTTAGACAAATGTTAGGGTGTGTTGGTGCAATTCCTTGTTCTGTTTCCTATTTCTGCTGCATTCTCTTGAGTTTCTGAAAAACGTGAAAAAGCGAAACGTGCTATTCACCCCCCTCTAGTGCTTCTTTGATCCTATAGGTTGTAGTAAGCACAAGTATACACAAGAGAAAAAGGTAAGCATGATCCACTAACTAAAGCAATGCAATAATAAGAGAGACAAAGAAAGATAGTAATGCAAACTCAATCATTTACGTGGTTTGGTAGCTCCTCGGCTCTTATTTCATGGCCTATGACCTTTTGGCACGCCACTCTACGAATGCCACTAATATTCTCTTTCTTGGGTGGAGATACCTCTTATGAAGCCTTTCTATACAAGAGAGTAAAAGAGAGCAACAAAAGTAGAGCACAGTTAAAATAATCTATATTTCATAGTCTACATGCCCTATACTCATAGCCTTCTTCTAAGCCTTCAAACTCCTAGAACCAGTCTGCTGATTCTTGTCATAGTTAAGTTGACTGATCCTTACCCTCAAATGATTGCCCCTCGCCAATAATTGACTAGATTGTTCAATACTCAATCGTCAAACTATTGCTTCGGCTAACTAATCAAGTTTTTAGTCAACTGCTATGTTGTTTATGTTGGTGAAACTGTTCAATCACTTCTTTAGCCGACTCCTAGCCATCACTCGACTGTTCAAATGTTCAGTCACAGTAAAGAAATTAAATCTTGAGTTAACTCCATGCATCATCAATCAATTAACTAGTTGACTATTAGTCAAACAATGTCAATTTTGCAAAAGTATCAATTGACCCAAAATACTATTAATCAACTGAAACATAGTATTAGGTGGCTTAAGGTACCACAAATCAGTACCAATTGACCCAAAATGCTATCAATCAATTGAAACATAGTAATAGTTGACTTAAGGTACCATCCGTTGATTGCTCAACAGAATTGTTAAAGCAGTATGCTCTTGTTTCCTGGTCCTATTTCCCTGTTTGAGTCGATAACTAGCACAAGGTTTGACAGGATTTCTTTTGTTTGGACTTGATCTGACAGGATTTCTTTTGTTGGGACTTTCATTTGTCAAACATTCGATTACCCTTGATCTTATGGGACTTCTTTTACCAAGCATTTGATCAATCTTGATCTGTCAGGACTTTTTTTTTTTGATAAAGGTAGATTGTATTAAAGTTGATCAAGAACTTACATGAGGAACACTCAAAGATCTAAATACATGCGTTTGAACCTTTCTAAACAACCTCTCAATGTTTGGCACATCCCCTTCATATTGACTTCGATTTCAGATTTGCCAAATCAAATAGATCATACAAGATATACTCAAATGATGGGTTTTTATCTGTCAGGACTTCTTGCTGTCATGTGACTTGGACCAGTACACTTGTCACAACTTGTCAAATACATAATCTAATTTAAGCCTTTGACATACATCAAAACTAATTATTCCAATAGATGAAGTCGTATTATGTTGACATTAGAAATCCCTTGGCATAGTACAACAAATGTCAAGACTAATTGAAATAATGTTTGGTATTCTTTTGTAACTTAAGTTTTTACAACACAATATCAAAACTAGGTCATGAGACCTCTTCTTCCATTGCTTGAGGTTTGTGGTGTATAAGGTGCTTTTGCTTCTTCCAAAAGTTCCTCGGTGACGAGATTTATAGCTTATTGTTCTCAGCAGAAGGGACTAAAATGGAAGAATTAAGCAATGATGATTGTTTGCCACTTTCGACTAGAGATGAGGGCAAAAGAGCCTAGCAACATTGATGTCGACACTATATTTGGTAGTGATAGAGGCAAGGCCACTATGAAAGTAGCGTGGTCAGGGATACAATTTATCCTCGTGAAGAGGAGGGTTTATAAATGTTTTTACCTTTGTGTTTGGAGAAGAAAGTGAAGATGATGAGTATCCGTTATTGCCACACGTCTAGCATTAATGGATGTTGAAGCAAGTTGATGTTTTTTGCCTAGGGGATGTGATGTATATGATATTGTGAGTATGAAGGATGATGTGGCATAAGTGAAGAAGAAAAAGAAAATATACGTGCTCATAATAGATGAACAAAAAGCTTGATTTGTTTAGTGAATTAAATTGAAGGTGGTTGGTTGTGAGAAAAAAATAGGGTATAATGGTGGAAAGAATTGTTTTTTAGATTGAGGAAGTTGTTTGATCCAATTCTCTCTTCCCCTTTAGAAAGATTTAAATGGGGAATTTAATAGACCTTTGAGTAGGAAACTATTCCGACTTCCATAGGCGACTAAATTTTTTAAACTTTTGAACTTAAATTTGATTTAAAATTTGAATTTATATTTGAAATGGGCTAATAGTGGGCTTAGTTTAAATTTTGGCTTGAATTTTCTTAGGTCCAATGGAATGCAAATAGATTGAGTTTGGTTGATCATGCCCAAATCTATCTTGTTTCAAATTGATTAGATTTATTTAAGTAAAAAAAGCATAAAATCCACATGTTTACCTTCCACGATTTCATAGTTCTTTATTATCTCACTTGAATACATCAACAGTTGTTATCATACAATTATGGTGTGTTTACTTGGATAGGACTAGGAGGGAAGAGAAAGAAAATGAGCTTGTCAATTTCTTCCAAGTAAATAATGTGACGATGAAGCAATTTGATTATGCCTAATCCTTTTATTTTATTTTAGTCTAAATCTGCCATAATATAAGAGAAGGATATTGAGTCACTAGCAAAATTATGTGGAGAACTTTAAAAAACAAAATATTAGTGTAGCATATATTGAGACAATTAAGGATATCTATAAGGATTTAATAACAAGAGCGATGATTTATTAACGAAAGCATTTCGTATAAAAATAGGGTTCCATCAAGAATTAACTCTAGTACTCTAGTTATGGATGAACTCATTGAACACATCCAATACACTTTACCATGATGCATTGTTTACAGATGCCATTGTTTTGGTCGATGCGACACATTAAATAAATGCAAAGCTTAAATCTTGCCGAGAGACATCAGAAGTTAAATGTTTTAGACTTTAATAAATGCAAAGCTTAAATCTTGTCGAGAGACATCCGAAGTTAAAGGTTTTAGACTTAGTAAAGACAAAATATATGGAATGTAAGTTTAGTAATAGTAGACATAGCAAGACAATTGTTAAGATAGGAGATGAGTTATTTGTCATTTAAAGTTTTAGGTAGATCATTTTTACAAAAGGATACAAGGGTTAATAGAAATGTTTTACATAGGATACAAGTTGGATGGTTGAAATGGAGGAGGATGTTAGATGTTCTTTGTGATCCTAAGGTACCTCTAAAGCTTAAAGGGAAGTTTACAAATGGTCGTTAGACCTACTATGTTATATAGAGTTGAATGTGTAGATATACGTGGATGGACATGATAAAAACGAGAACATTAAATAGAAAGTCAGGGTTGCACGTTGAGGGAAAACTTAGAGAGATACGTTCAAGATGATATGGATATGTGCTTAGACATCCATAAATATCCCAGTTAGGCAATGCAAGAATATGACAAATACACACATTAAGCAAGAAAGAGGGAAATCAAAGAAGACTTGTTAGCAACGATAAAATAAGATAAAATTTATTTAGATATAGATGATGATGATATAGTAGAGAATTGAATCTAATGATGTATGAGGAACCATATACCCGGCTACATTTAGCGGATAAAGGCTTGATTCTTGTTGTTGTTGAAGTGTCTAAGAAAACATAACACACACTTTTTCTCTTTCAATTTGGTTCACATGAATGAGATGAATACAACATGAATAAAAAGGCAAAAGGAAAGATTTTGATTTTTCTCTTTTAAATAAAAAATATTAAAAGAAAAGATTTGGATCTCATTTTGATAATTCTATGGCTACAAAAATAATGTTATTAGTAATGCAAAATATAGATTTAGCATAGGGTTATTTTTTAGATATAGAATACAAATCTCATATGTGGTCAAGCTCTTTCAGGTAGCTAGAGCTCCTACTTCCTACAAAAGGAAACAAGTAGAAATATGCAAGTATTAATTAGATGAATATAGATTTAGCACAATTTTGTTTTTTATATATAGAATACACATCTCATATGAGGTTACTGAGCTCCTACTTCCTACCAAAGGAAACAAGTAGAAATAGTTAATTTCTTTTTCAACCAAAAACAAAGTAGATTCAAAGATTTTAAAAATGTAGTTTGATTATTAAAAATAAGAATATGATATAAGATATATAATGTATTAATGGTGATAACTCGGTAAAAAAAAAAGGTTAGTTTTGGTTTATTTTCATTTCCCCCTTGAAGTTTAACTTTTTTTATAAAATGTTGCTTGAAATTTTACAATTGTTAAAATATACTTCAAATTTTCAAACTCTATTAGGTGTAATTGAATGTGTACCTATTGCTCTCAAAAACATATGAAAGTAATCATTTCGATCATTGTACATTTATATTTAAGAAAATAAATAAGCCATATCAACATAACATTATACAGTACCCAACCATATCCATTTCAGTTAGAGACCAAAACTCCAGCCTTCTATTTCAGATGGATAACAAAAGAACATAGAAGGTTTTTAGCCATCAAACAGCAACCTGAATGGAGAAGCCATATTCCCAGATTTTAGTACAGTTATAGGCGTGCCTAATACATGTTTAATGCTTTTTATTAGTACTAAGCTGATGTGTACAACTGATATACTGTTTTTCTTCTTCCTTTTACATGTTCACATGTTTAGTGGAAGTATTATTCAATGCAGTGGTAATTTGGTCAGTAGGTTGTTCCTTTGATTAATAGGACATCTCTCGTGGAAGTTTGATGTTTGCCATATTTTGATATAAGCTTTTCAGATAAAATTGTTTCTTGAATTTGAGTTGTAATAGCCTATCACAACGATTATATATTCAGATAAAAAAAAATTCTTCATTAGTAGGATGTCTACGTTGTATGTTTTGCTTCTTTTCTGAAACTAAACATTTGGCATAGTAATAATGTACTCAATGTTTAATACTTGCAGTGACTTTCCTTGCGGATGTGGGAGGTCTTTACATTTTTAGTCTTGCAATTTTCCTCTTGTTTTTGGTGCAGGTAATTAATTTCATGATCCAGTTTTAAGGCTATAGATTTTACTGCATATCATGCTAGTTCACCTTTATATCATTGTCTCATTAATGAATTAAGTGAAGTTTTATACACAGTAGCAAAACCTGGTTGTTAATTTATAAAATTGCATTTGATAATATGAATGTAATATTTACTTGATGACATATTTGGATTTTTCTTTCCAAATATAGTTTTAGTTCATGGGACATTGGCTAGATGTTGAATACGGAGAAAATATGTTCAATGACTTGAACTGAGTCTTGTCTCCTGGATTTAGTATTTGAAGCTTAATTGGAGAGAACATGAGCTTGCATAAATGATATTGCATCATCATTAATTTTATTATTCCAATCATGTAAGTTCTATTTGCTTTATTTCTGTCTTCAAAAAGAACATCTAGATAGTCTTAAGATTCAAGGTATGGTCCACTCCAGTATCAATAGCTTAGGATTTTGCCTGAAATAGCTAACAATGACAATGTCAGGATCTATATGAATGAAATGTCTTTTAGTCAAAATGTTGTCGCTCACATCTAAATTCATTTTTTTTGCTCTCTCTCTCGCAACATATGTTGGAAAACAGCTGAATGGAAACATAACTTGTGGGTATTAATCCCACATCAGTTAAGTGGCATGCTAACTGATTGGTAGTGCATAAGGGAGTGTGAATTCAGGGCCCGGATTCTACCACCCCAAGGGTTCTTGTGTGAATACGATTGCATGTAACGGATCGCGGTCAGGATACAATGTATCCACGTGAATTAGTCAGACTTTGCCACAAAACTCTTTTACGTGCTCAATCCGTGTGGCTTAGTAGGAGCATGCCACCCAGCAATGCCATGTGTTGGCCATGCAATGCCACTTGGCTTGAATGCCATGTGTTGGCCATGCATGCTCAAGCTGTTAGTTAGAGCCCTAGAGTCAATCATTTGATGATTGTATTATGGACTTGTTGTATCATATACTTATATAAATAAAGACATTTGTTTTGGTTATTATACTTACTTGTATTGGTGCCAAATAAACTAAGTATAATAGCGTCC
>JBBMJZ010031746.1:0-10135 GCA_037833815.1 Zingiber zerumbet
GATTTCGTCCGTTCTTTCTATCAAAGTCGTTAGTAGCAGCAGAATATAAAATAAAGTACGGGAAAAATAATACTCGCAGGATTTACTTGGTTCTCAACCCCCCAGGGTCAGTACGTCCAAGGCCTACGCACTCAAGCGCGAGTCCACTAGTGGTCTCTTTTTCAGAGGCGATGAAACTCGTCTTACAGTTTATCAAATACAAGCATAAAATTATGATAAAGTAAATACAGCTTGTCATAAAAGAAATACAAACAAAAACTTTGCTGAGCTGATCCGGAAGTCCTGAGCGTAGCACACCCTTCCTAGAGTTTCCCCGGTAGCAAAGCTTTGCGTTGTAGCCTTCCTTTTGAGCACACGAAATATGAGTAGTATAGAAGCAATGTATTGAACGTAGAGTCTTCATCTCCTTTTATAGAGTTGGATCAAATCTTTATCTGGATTAACTTTGATTTGGACGAAGTTATATCTAGATGAAGCATATCTGGATAAAGCAATATATGGATCAAATCTTATCTCTATCCACTTCATCTGGCTTATCCTTATCCTCATCTAAATCATAAAGATAAACTAGATCTTTTACCACATCATCTTTCATATCAATATTTCACAACTCAACAATTTGGACCAAGCCCAATCGGTCTACCAAACCGCTGGTTCGGTCTATTGAACCGGTTTGGATCTAGTTCAACCCGAGTTAAGTCTGGTTCATCCATTTGTGTTTGTCTTTTCTCTGTTTTGCTTCCAGCTCTAGGTTCCTCCAAACCAACCATACAAACACAAACAAGCAACCTAGCTTATGTCTACCTGACCCATTAGGCTTACCTTTTGCTTGGACGTCCCTCCTCAAAGTCTACCATCTAAGGGTCAATCCCTTAGGATCAAGCGACACTCCTGTAACTCTACCCGACCTACTAGGTTTCATGCTTGGATAACATCCAAGACTTTACCGTTACCTAGGGTTATCTCCCCCCTAGGATCAGGACTTCCACCACCTAAGGTTACCTCCTCCTAGGATTTTTACCGCCTAATTTCACTTACTAGGGCTTAGTTTCACTCACTATGACTTCCACCATCTAAGGTTACCTCCCCCTAGGATATAATTAAAGGAAAATGCATGACTTTTAGTTTCCTTATTTGATAAGGTTTGATAGAAAGATAATTACAGTGATGGCATTACAGAAATACTAGATTATAGAACCCATCTAAGCACATGAAATCTCAATTGCTAGCACAGAAGTGGTTAAAGCAAGAATAGACTCAAGGGTTACTTGTACTGCGACTCTTTTTAGAAAGGGTTAATTTCACTTTGGTACTTCCTAATCTCTAAAGCTGTACAGTCAAATAGTAATTGTGGCACCTTGAGTATAGAGCCTTTATTTTTGCAGTAGCATGAATTGTTTAGCTGCTGATTTCAATTTAGTAACACATTATTAGCATTTTTTTTACTTAGTTAACAGATTAGTTATGTTTGTAGGATTACAAATTGTCTACCAAATCAAATACTACTAAACTGCACTCTACTCAGCCAATTTATGGTGCATAGGACAAAATATAAATATTTATTCCATAATTGAATTTACTTGGATCACAAGAAGTTTCTGTGCAATTTCAAAAGTTAAGGATTTCATGAGTGCAAATAATCCTTTCGCAAGGGTAAGAACCTGTTGCCTGAGAGCTAACCGCGGTGCTAACATCATTAATTATGCCTTGATGCTGATTTTGGTTAGGTTGCTTTCATCATTATTCTTAGAAATTGTATTGATATTCTTATTGCCAATTGTGAATACCTTCTATTTCTTCTTGCAAAATAGTTGGAGTACATAGATTTTATAGTTGTTTTATTCATAGATAGCTCCATCTCTTACATATTTTTTCATACATGTTTATGTGCCATACTTTAACTAGCAAAGCATTTTGGCATAGAATGAGGGCTGTTTCTTATACTAAAATTGCCTGCTTTTGCAGTGTCAAAATGGGCATACACTGTGTTCGACATGTAAAACAAGGGTGCACAACCGTTGCCCTACTTGTCGCCAAGAGCTTGGAGATATCAGGTGCTTGGCACTAGAAAAGGTGGCTGAGTCACTTGAGCTTCCATGCAAGTACTACTCGCATGGATGCCCTGAAATCTTCCCATACTACAGCAAGCTGAAACATGAAGCTCAATGCAACTATAGACCATACAATTGCCCATATGCAGGATCTGAATGCTCTGTTATGGGGGATATCCCTTTTTTAATTACACATTTAAGAGACGATCACAAAGTTGACATGCACACGGGATGCACGTTCAATCATCGATATGTTAAATCTAATCCACGAGAAGTTGAAAATGCCACATGGATGTTGACTGTAAGTTCACATGCTTCGTTTTCTGATCTCATAAGTTCGTTAATATGTTTCTAATCATTTTATTTTCTTAAAAAGAGTCTGAGGAAGGGTGAGCAATTGAGGTAGTTGCCAGTTCGAACGAGCTATCTTTAAAAAGCATATTTTTCTAGCCTCATGGAAAATTACCCTCTTGAATAGATTTTTCAGTTTGTTCACTTGTGTTACGATTTGCAGGTGTTTCACTGTTTCGGGCATTACTTCTGCTTGCACTTTGAGGCCTTCCAGCTCGGGATGGCTCCTGTTTATATGGCGTTTCTGCGCTTCATGGGGGACGAAAATGAAGCCAGAAACTTCAGCTACAGCCTTGAGGTCGGGGGCATTGGAAGGAAACTGATATGGGAAGGAACACCACGAAGCATTCGCGACAGTCATCGCAAGGTCCGTGACAGTCACGACGGGCTCATCATACAGAGAAACATGGCACTCTTCTTCTCCGGAAGCGATAGGAAAGAGCTGAAGCTGAGAGTGACCGGCAGGATATGGAAAGAGCAGCAGAACAATGAGGCTGGTGTTTGCATGCCGAATCTCTTTACCTGAGGATTTGCTCCATTCGATCTGATTGTCGCGAGGTAGTATGAAATTCTATGATCTTGTTGTATTTTTAACACTTGTATTGGTGCACGATCAGGACATTGGTTCCATAATTTCAAGGGTCTGTTTGCTTACAGCAAGTGCTCATAAATAAGGAAACATGCAAAAGATATATGATAATAAAGACCAACTTTTATGAAGCTAGCGACAGAGCACGATATGATATATGGCCTCCAAGAAATTAACGACATCACTGACGATGCATGGACACAGAGTGTCTGTATGCACTCCAATAAAGTCGAGCATGAAGATTGAGTTGGACTTAGGGATGGCCAACCAGGCTTAGATCATGACTAGATGTTTGACCCAACCGTCATGGGCCATGCTAGTCTAGATGTTTGACCCAGCCGTCATGGCCATGCCTAGCATGCCCCATGATGGTCCATGTTAGGCAAGGATAGTGTTTGATTTGTATGAGTTCATTTTGAAAGATTAAGAACTTGAACTTGATCCATGTTCATTCACATATCAACATTGTGCTTACTCATCGGCAGATTTTAATGGTGATTGGGAAGATAGACACTGATTAGTGGAGCGATTCTGTCAAATGAAATCCATCATTGTTTACAGAATATGAATCTTCCATATTTAACGTCAATATCAAACTGATAGTCTTTATTAAGCAATGGATTTGTTGAAGAAAAAAAAAGGATCCATTTTAAGTGGTAATTATTTGTATTTACCAAATTGCTAATAAACAGTTTCGATATGCAGCATCTAAGCACTGATAGTCTTTGGAGGCTCATCTTATATAGTATCCTATATAATCATTATCATCACCATCAAATTGTATTAAGGTAGCAACTGCTCAACTGTGGATAAGATCAAACAGAAAATTTACAAATATTGGTTGCGAATATCAGGTCTTATGCTAGTCTAATAAGATGACACAAGCCAGCAAGGGCAACAAAGAATGGACCTCAAAGAAAGAACAAAATAATGGTACCTTTAATTACACTGCTACTTCAATCATAGAAGCATGCCTATTCACAAATAGACACCTAACTTAAGAATCAATATCATCTGGATCCATGCTGCCTCTATATCAAATCAAATAGTCAATTAGTCATCGCTACTAGTGGTGTCGGGAATAACTGATTGTCCGGAAATTTTTCAGTGAGAATATATATTTTCTGGATCCATTCAAGAACTGACACTACTGGAAAATAGGTTCTCTGTTAAGAAACTTTGGCACTTCAAAACTAAGGTGCTTCCCATTGTTCGTGCCAAACAATCCATAGTTAAGGTCTTTTCCACTGGCAACCTCTGGTGATCTATCAACATGGTGCTTTCCGCTTGCATCCTCAAATGATCCGAAAGTAATGTGCTTCCCATTAGCAATCTCAGGCAATCCATAAGTAGGCTGCTGGTGGTGACCATTCTCGAACGATCCAAATGTGAAGTGTTTCCCATTCTTAGGAAACACATAAATTGGGCAATTCTCATTAGTTGTCTCAAATGATCCAAAAGTAACGTGCTCCACATTAGTAGTTTCAGTTGGTCCACAAGTAACATGCTTCTTACTGGTAGTTTCAGTTGGTCCATAAGAAGCATACTTCCCATTAGCAACGGCATGCTTCTTATTAGCTGTTGCAGTCAATCCAACAGCAGTGGGTTTCCAATAAGAACTCTTTAGTGATTCGTGATGAATATGATGCTTTCCGTTAATAATCTTAGGCAATCCACCAGTATGGTGCTTTGCATTTGTAGTTTCAGGTGATCTACAAGTAGGTTGATTTTCATTAGCAGTCTCGGGTGATCCAAACCCCCATGGGTTTTTGCTAGCCCAGTTCCATTGATCTCGACACATCTCTTCAATGCCATACTTAGCCCTGCACAGTAGGCATCAAATTTTATTCAAACAAGTTTCTGTAAAAAAATTGCATTCTAGTCTACACTGGAGAGATGTATCTAATCATTAATGCCTGCTAGGTCATACTTCCAACGTAGTTCCTTCTCTGCTTTGGCAGTGGATGCATAAACAATTGCAGCATCACCTGGTCGTCGTGCAGCCATGAGCAAAGGAATTTTCTGGGTATGTCAACTATCATTTATTAGACAAAGAAGAGTGGCATATAAATCAGAAGTGAATTAGCAATAGCACCTTTCCAGAAGCCTTCTCAAAAGCTGCAACCATCTCAAGAACAGATGTCCCTCTCCCAGTTCCTAGATTATAGACTTCACATCCTGCTTTTTAAAGAAAAATGTTAAATCACAATACAAAGGTTGCTCTGTAATAGGTATTAGGAAGCATAACATATTATTATGTTGGCAAGCACGGTCCCAGAGTATAAAGTTTAAGGAACCACTTGTAACAAGATACAGACAAGCATTTAGTTAGTTTTTGTACTTAAAATGTTACAGAGTCGCAGGTAAGAGTTGCGCTGAAGCACATTGCCTTTGCTTTCCAAAAGCATGACAAGTAAAACATGCCTTGAAAAGAAACCAATATTTTGGCTGCACCATAGTCATAATATTAGTGGCTTGTTTCAATCAGTCCATGGTTATATGCTTCCTTTTAGCAGTTCTTCTAATTCACGATATTATTAAATTAAACAAGGCATAATTGTTGCACTGACAAAAGCAAGTTCATGGATCTGTCTAGATCTTGTTGACTATGGACTACAACTGAACCTTTTGAGAACGATGACTATCCATCAGTGGTCATGTTGAAATAAGCCACAAACTAATAAGGGAATCTAACAGCAATCCATGTCGATGAACAGAGAGCAGCTATAGTGCATCCTGTAAGTACTGATAAGGACCAAAGTCCTTATCAATTATCATAGGTTGTTACCAAGTCTTACTATCTGGTCTAGATTCTTAAACGCAAGTTAATCAAAAAAATGTCAAATGGTATGTACAATTCTCGCTCATTTGTCATTTTTAGGTTTCAAATTGTTTTTAATGTGACAAATAATGTATATGTGTCTTTAAAAAAAAAAGAAGGTAAAATCTACATATGCACACAGCCTTTCACCTTTATAAGATTTGTAGTTAAATGAAACTCCTCTATGAAATAGTAGTTCTACTCTACCATTGATCTCAAAATTGAAGTATGAAAAGAATCATGACAGTTTTCATAATCCATCAAACAGTTTCAGTTATGATAAAAATGCTTTGAATGATGACAATTTTGCAGCCTTCAGGCAATCATTTAGTGATGGCTAGATAACATAAATTTCACGTGCGAAAATACATAGGTATTGGATTGCACCAAACTTTGCCAACATAGCTATTTTAAGACAACAAACAAGATGATTAAATGAAAATTAAATGTTTAAACGCACCTATCTTAGAACCCTCAAATATCTTCTGCAGGGCTGCAATATGTCCCTCGGCTAAATCAACCACATGAATGTAGTCCCTTACCTGAAATGGCCGTATAGTATTCAAGACCAGATATTAATACTGAAAAATTATCTAAAATGATATAGAACTCAACTGACTTTTTTGGTCAGACTGAAGACAATTAAGCTGAAGGTTATATAGGTAGCATAAAAAATCTTACATAACAGAATATGGAAATAAATTTTAGTACAAAATGGAAAAGAAACACATCTAGGATCCTATATATTTTTACAACCTATGATCAAGGTCAAATGAAATGAAATATTTTTGTCTGAAAAAGTGTGCTCATACAATGCTGAGTGGCTGAATCAAAGTTCAATATTAGGCTAAAGGACATTACCTAACTTAACTGGTGTTTAATCTTCAAGAAAATAGTTGGATAATGTATATAAACCTATTTTAGAAATTTCCACTTAGAGAATGTTATCATGTTTTAGAAACCCTCTTCATAATATACTTGAAAAACCAATCAATTGGTATCTGCTTGAAAGCACTGATGGAGTCAGGCAAATGATTAAATAAAAGTCAAATATATTAAAATCATTTCTGAACTAGATTGAAGTACGTGGAAAAATGATATGTAAAATTCTCAAAGAAAAACAAAGACCAGTACCCCAGTTCCATCCTTAGTTGAATAATCATTTCCATATACTGTAAGGACAGATCTTCTTCCAACGGCTACTTGTTGTACAAAAGGCATGAGATTATTGGGAATTCCTTGAGGATCTTCACCAATGTATCCACTGGGATGTGCTCCAACAGGATTAAAATATCTTAGCAGTATTACATCCCATTCACTGTCACTTTGACAGATATCACGACAGATGTCTTCAGTCATAAGCTGCTTACAATATAATCCAAGGATTATTAGCTCTCATAGAAGATGAAAAAACATTGCACAAAGGCAAAGCTGAAGAAAAAACCTTGGTTCGTCCATATGGGTTCATTGCACTTAAAGGAAATTCTTCTGTACAAGGTACCTCCTTGGGCCACCCGTAAACAGTTGCTGATGAGGAGAATACCAGCTGAAAAGATAAAGATATATTAGTCATCAAATGATTGTTAACTGAAAATAGCCACCACTATCACTGTGCACAGGTAACATGTAAATTTCATCCAAGTTAAATAAATCATTTTCTATAAAGACTCAAATTCATGGGCTAAAGGCAATAGGAAGTCAAAACTTAAAGCAAAACCTCAAGTATTAAATTAATACTGATAGAGAAATTTCAGACAAAGAACACTTAAAAATGCTGAAGTTGCCAGAAAGACTGACACAATGATGGTGAAGTTGCCAGAAAGACTGACACAATACACTCGAGCTACAAATGCAACCTAGGTGCCTAAGTTACTCCAGGTGATATTCCAAAGTATTTAGATGGAACCTACACCCTAAATATCTACTTCTATACCCCATTTGCAATTCCATGAAGGAATTATGGATTTTACCTCCCTTCCAGATAGTGGAGGGCCACCCTGAAGGGGCCGCTGAAGTGACAGTTTCACCTTTTTGCTACCAATGAAGAAAATATGGATTTAGTGAAGAATGTCACCAGAATCAGTTCACCTAGTATGCAGTGCATCGACTCAGAGGCAGGTGCTCAGATAATACAGTTGTTACTATTGGTAAGTTGCATAAAAGAGAGTTTTTCTCAACTCATATGAGAATTAATTGTGAGAACGGTACCATTCTGTTAAATATTTAATGCTTTTAGACATGGTGAATAACTGTTAGTACTTATTCAGTATTGGTTGTACTTTTGCTTCATTGTGCTTGGTGATATGATATTAGAATCTTGGCAAGAATGTTGTGGAACCACCGTGCTTACTAGATAAAGCTACTTGAGGTCCTGGAGGAATCACCAAGACTACATGGAAATCTATGATTGTTTATTAGAGTCATTTGTTTAATAAATGTAAGAGAGAGATACAAGATGAGCTGTCTTTTGAACAATTATCTATGATAAGAATCCTTTTATTTGTGCCAAAGTCTTTGACAATGTCCCATCCACAAATGGAACAATGTTCTCATACAAATTCTCAATAAAATAGGGAAATTGTTCCTACAGATGGAACATTTATCTCATGCACATTGTAAGAGGATTCTGATTTCAACAGATGTTCTAGTGCTCTTTTAACAAGCTTGAACCTTTAGGTATTTTCATCAAAGTATTTAATTTGATAGTAACTAAAATTGGACTATTGAAGGAAAAACACAGGACTATGCTTACCTTTTTGCATCCATTTTCAGCCATTACTTCAAGTAAATTGATTGTGCCGATGAGGTTGTTATTGTAATAAAGTAAAGGTTCTTTAACACTTTCACCAACAGCTTTTAGTCCAGCGAAGTGTATAACAGCATCAAACCTGCAGAACAAACAGGCATATGAGCTTTAAGGACAAAAAGGGAAAAATGATGTCATGCAACGTTAAAAAGGATCTCCAAACAAAAAAGGAAGCGGAAAGGTAATTGACAGAGAAATAATAAGCATCAAAGGTCTAAATCACAGTGTATTAGACTTGGCAGCCACAACTGTCAAATATTTGCATATGTTATCATTCATTGTACAACAATATATTAAAGAACCAGAAATAACTATTCAAGCAAATAACAAGAACCTTCAGCATGCAACGCCAAACAAACATCCACACAGTTAGCAGTCTTTGGTCACTCGCATTAACTAAACCATTCAGTTTCTTGAAGCAATATCTAGTGTTCTAGTATAATTTAATATTTTATTTACTGGCAATTACATCTCATGGGAGCACATCTCTTTTAAAAAGCAGTTGAACATTATACTAATACTAGAAATAAAGATATATACTAAATTAACATCTTTAGCAATTTTGAGCTGGAAGATGAATCTGAGGTATGTAACCCCTATGGTCAGTTTATATAATTCAGTTAATGAATTATAAGAAATGTATTGATTGACCAAGAAGACTCTTTATCACAGATTAAACTGAGAATAACAAACAAGGGTAGAATGCATCTCATAGCTGAAAATGGATTCCAAAGAAGCAAAAAGTTGCTTCTTGCTAAAGATAATGAACTTATATAAAATTTAGCTAAAACAAGGTAATGAACTTACATAAACTTGAATGCACCTACTCATATATATGATCTTCTCTAAAGCTGCATAAACAGCTGATCCATCTTTTATAGCATTCATTTCCAGCTTATCGCTGAATTGTCATGATGAGAAGACAATGAACAATCAAGTTAGTTTCTTGAGAAGAAATCATCAATTTCTCTTAGATGGAACTTACAATTCAGTCACAAAATTAAATATTCACCAAAATATGATAAGATTCTCTACACTAATTTGCTCGATTAATCAAATTCAAGTTGTAAGCAATGTAGAGAAGGAAATTTAGGGTTAGGATTCACGAAAAACCTAAAAAAAAAAAAAAATTCTCTCAGATAAACAATGAAAAAAAAAGAGAAAGGGAAGGAGATACTTGTTGGCGCGGTTCTCGACGCCGGTGTTCTTGTGCGAGAAGACATCGGAGGGAAGGGGCTTCTTCTTGGCCCGGAGGAACTCGACAGGGGCGACCTCCTTGGCTTTGCGGGCCTCCTCCTGGGAGCGATAGAGCTGGGCCTTGAGCTCGACGATGGAGGCGGCTTCGACGCCCTCGATGGACTTGCGCTTCTTCGGCATCACCGATGACTCTGTGAGCCATCCCAGCGACTCCACACGCTTCTTCCTCTTCTGTTCCTCCTCTCCCCCCTTGCGATCTTCCCCCATGTGATCCCTCTGCTTCCGCTTCTCTTCCACCTCTTTCCCCAGGAGTTTTGCTT
>JBBMJZ010031763.1:0-10134 GCA_037833815.1 Zingiber zerumbet
CGCCGGACCTCCCAGCAGTCGAATCCTTCTGGGCGCCTAGACCTCCAGGGGCCCGGATCCCTTCCAGGCGCCCGGACCTCCATTTTCCAGCTACCTGCAAGAAAATGTTAGTCCGAGGTAAAATACAAATTATACTACCCTGCAAAACAAAGTGTTAGCATGGTTATAATAAAAGAGTAGTAATTAGATTTCGTCTGCTCGAGACCGGAATCTAGTCACGATCTCAACTTAGATTTCTGAAATGAATCTAAGTTCCCTTCCCAGGAACGCGTCCTCACAGTCGCTGCCCTCCATTGACTTACCTTAACTTACCTGTCAGACGTCCGGTCAGCCCGTTGACCCGTCTAGACTTTGTGTCAGCTATCAGGTCGGCCCTTTGACCTAACTAGACTTCGTGTCAGACATCATGTCAGCCCGTCAACCTATCTGGACTTCGTGTCAGCTATCAGGTCGGCTTTGACCTAGCTAGACTTCGTGTCACCTATCAGATCGGCCCGTTGATCTAGCTGGACTTCGTGTCAGACATCAAGTCAGCCCGTCGACCTGTCTGGACTTCTCCTGCACACTTAATCAAAGTGTTAGATCACAACTAAACTAACTTAACCTGCTTTGTCATTCATCAAAAACTGAGTTAAACCGTTAGTACTAACCGTACCAATATAAACAAGGTATCCTATTATGCTTATGAGATGTTGACTTCTAAGACTATAGGAACATAGTCTTTGCATTTGCTTATGACTAATTTTGAAAATCATCCTTCGAGTGAAGCAAGTTCCTCTTGCATTACGAATATTCAAGCTAAACTAAGCCATGCAATTCTTGATTAATTTTCTTGGGCTTGAGAGTAAACTTAATGCAACTCAACTGTCTCTCTCTTCTTTTTTTAATTTTTTTTAATCGTTTAATTTTAGAAATGATCAATTGATACTATATGAATTTTCCATAGGCCACTAAATTAAATTTGAAAATGATCACATAGACTCAGTTAAACAGTTAATATTCTTAGATTTATCATCTCATTATAAAAAAAATCTATATATTATATCAGCTTAAGATTCAAATCATAAATATCTTATTAACAATATGAAAACCTAACCATTAGTCCGAAGGCAATACAACTTATCTCTGCCGACCTATCCAAGCGAATGAATTATTATTATTATTGTCCTCTTCCTTAATAGCATTGTCGTTTTCGTCTCTTCTTTAGCCGATCCCTCCCTTCCCTATTTGGTATCACTTATACTTGCTCCTTGTAGGCCAACATCCACGCTTGCCTTCATTTTCGTAACTTCTTCAATATCCTTAAACTAGCTCCAGTAGAATCATTGAATATAACATTGGACAAATCTTCAATCTCGAGTAACTCTTATTGTAAAAATGAATAAGTTTTACTTGATAGAAAGTATCCAACACAAATATTTTCTTTTACTTTGCTAAAAGGTTTTTAAATGATTTTTGTTATTTAGGATATATACCGTATATACGTAGGATAAAATGATGCGACTATAGAGAGTAAAATAGACAATAGTCTGAAAATAGAAAATTGACATCCCAAGCTAATGCAGCTCCTTTGCAAACATTAGATAGAACAAATGTTACCGCGCATGTCAAACGTAACTTACCAATGTTACCGCGCATAATATAGTCCGTGATTGCACATATCATACACCCGATACACCTATTTTGACATAAGTAAAAAAGGCACAAAATGTGTATCTCATACAATGAACTTTACACTAAATTATCTTACCTACAAAAGATCAAAACATTTAGAATGAACAACAGTAAATAAACTACAATTTCCATCACTACATTTCCAAACATGAACTTCAGATTAAAGGGACAAGCAGCCAATTTTATACACCAAGTTTTACAACACACGCTCATACAATTTTTTACCTCGAAAACTAGTAAGGGTGTGAATGTACATCGAAATACAAGTGTGCTGCTATACATCTCATCACCAAACATCATAGAATAGGGCTTGAGGCAAATAGAAGCTAGACGATAAGGGGATTTCTGCTCTCACATCAAGTCCACTAGATCTATTAAACTTTGGTCGCTCAGTTGCTGACCATTTGAAGGAACTTGGGCCGCCTGAGGTGAATAGATATGCTGGGAAAGATGAGTGTTTGGGCGAGGCAATTCCTCACGATGAGCAGGATAGTTTGCCATAGATCGCAGACTGGTGGTTCTAAAATGATTTCCATTCGCATTTGGGACTTCTCCGATTTGTTTCTTGAGCCGTTGGACTTCTTCTCGCAATGCTTCATTGAGGGCTGTGCAAACCAACCAAGCTTTTCTCATGAGAATACAGCACAGGTTGTCAAGTTTTAACAGGTATTAGAATCTCATACTTGAATAAAAACTGTCGACAAATAAAATGAAACTATGAATTGCCTTTTAAAAGATTCGGAGTTGGAAGCGATTTAGAGAACATTAGTGGTTCATGACCCCAAAACAAGATAAACAAACAGATCACACGCATTATATACACTACTGGAGTTGTCTAGACTAAAAGATAAGGAAATTTATGTGATAAAAGAAATTAGGTAAGAGCATAGCACCGCGTATGAGACTATAAGCGAATTGGAAAAGGGAAAAAAAAACTTACCCTCTCGAAGTTTTGACTGTTGCTCCATAGCCTGCAATCGCAACTTGAGTTCTCTGTTCTCAGCAGTCAAACTAGTACTATCTCTCTGGATTATTTAACAGGATGGATTTCAATCATACATAACAGATACCAAGAAAAAAAAATCTAGAATAATATCGAGATGGAAATGATTATAATCTGTAATGTGATCTTTTGATTAATAAAAAAAACTATTCCTCTTTCAAAGAACACAAAAGCACACATGTTCTATTTTTGTGGGAAAAACTATGAAAGAATATGCAGAATGTAAATCAAAAAGTAACTGAATCACATATAAGAATAAATTTGCATTTCCCAGAGGATAGGAAATGAGCATGTGTGAAATTATATGGATAACATCTTTAAAGCTATTCATTTTGCTGTCATAAATATGGTATATGTACATAGTCCAAAATGAAGCAGTGGTAGGTAACTCCATGCAGAACCACAAGAGTGGAAGGAAGACCAAAGTTTCCACA
Organism: Zingiber zerumbet; assembly: GCA_037833815.1. Classification (NCBI taxonomy): domain Eukaryota; kingdom Viridiplantae; phylum Streptophyta; class Magnoliopsida; order Zingiberales; family Zingiberaceae; genus Zingiber; species Zingiber zerumbet. Next base: position 3,112 of record JBBMJZ010031763.1, read on the forward strand.
AGCATGGAGGAACGAACATTGTACAGATGATGTAAGAGCACTATTACCTAGCATCTATAAGACTCACTATTAAAGACTCATAACACTTCTACCACTTGCTTTGAAGTTGGGGCATAGATGTTATCTATGTCCAATTTGTTATACAAACTAGAGACTGATTAGAACATGATGATAGTAAAACCCAAAACACCAACTTGCATATAGATAAAATAAACCAACAGAAAGAGTTTACGAAGCATGCAGACATCATCAATGCTTGACCTTAGATTGACTTGGAGAATGAAGAGAGACCCTAGGAACAAGCCTCTCAAAAGAATGGGTTTCTACCTATGGTGGCAGTACAACAGCACATAGCAAACTTTGCAAACTGAAATAGGGGAGAAGAAAAGCACTATGCAAACAAAGCATTATGTAGCTCGACTCTCTACTAGATATAGCACACTGAAAATAGGACATTTTCTTCAGAAGAGTGCAAGAAGAAAACAAACTGTTCAAGCTTCACTATCTAGAAGATTGCAGTCATGGCAAATAGTGAGTATAGGAAGGAGAAAACATGCAAATCTGGAGTCAACAAGCTACAGTAAGCCATAAGGCAGCAAATAGAAGATAAAGGAATAAAATATAAAAGAGGGGATCAACTAGTAAAAAGATGAGGTGTATCAAGAAGAAAGTAGGAGGCACCAGCAATGACAGAGGAGAGGTCACTTGACTCTAGATTGAGAAAGAACATGTTGCTGGCCTCAAGACAAAAATAAAGAGGGTTGGTAGAGAAGCAGAAGCTCGGGGCCAGAGCTGCTATTGGGGATAATCTACAAGTCTTGATGGACAAGTCATTCACCTTAGCACACTGCAGTCAGTGAGAGAAGTCACCTACTTCAAGGGGAATCGACTCCAGGGAGTGCAAGATGGCTTCAACAATCCATGAGAATGGATAATTTTTCATGAAGGGCAGCTGTTGGACAACATCATACACTTGAAGTGGGCATCCATGTGTAGGTGTCTATAGCATGAAACTGGTAAGCCAAACTGAACCAACTGATCCAAAGCAAAAAAAATTACTATAATGGCTTTATCGGTTTGATTTTGGTTTGCATACTAGATAAAATTATCAGTTTCTATTTGATTTCAATTTGAACTTGCGCAACCTGTTAAATCCAACTAAAGTGTATACATACACATAGATACATATATATAGATATGTATAAATAGATAGATGGATAAATAAATTAGTATATAAAGTATCATATTTTCTTAATGTTATTTACTTTTTATGTTCCTATCAAAATAAATATTAAATTTTAATAATTTTTATCATTAATCTTAATTGGATAGTTATTTAAAAGTTTTTTTTATTAATTTATATTTATATTTTAATTAACAGTTCTAAACCAAACTAAACTGAATCTAAACCAGAAGTTACAATGAATAGGATCCCATAGTGAAATACACCAAAGCGTGTAGAATACATTGGCCTAGCTGGTTTGCTTGAATACAATGCTAGTCTGATTTGTGGGCTAGATCAGGAACCTTGGTGAAGTCCAGCAATTGCTTGGTCATGGTATCAAACATCTTTTATCATTTAAAATTATCAGATAACAAGATGTATCTATGCCTTAACTTTTCTACCTCCTTCTCACACTATCTCCTAGTAGTTCATCTTTGAGAGTAACAAAAATCTTCTCTGACACTACCAAACACTCGCAACCTAGCGACTATACAAGCATACTGTCATATGTGTCTTACAATTTTCTCAGTTGAGGCATCTCAAGTAGTCGACTACATCTTTTTTGCCTGTTGTATTCATTGTCTAGCAATGAAACCCAAGCCAAGTTGTGGCAGAATCACTGAACCCATTAATGACAGATTTATTGCATAAAATATACTTTGTCATATCATATTATGCTACAAGATGTAAATATGTCAATTGAAAATGAAAATAAATGTTTATCTTATCTTGTTCTTAATGTCAATAGCATACTCCATCTAACTTACAAAAAAGTATTATCTTCCCAATCTTAGTTTAAAAAGTTATGAGAGTAATTTAAACACATTGATTTTTCTTTGGGTTATTCTAAAGTCAAGAGGAGCATTCTCTTAACACAATAAATACCTTGGGCAACTTTAGCTAATTCACCTTATTGATTATGTGTTGAAGAGATTGGAAATTGATTCTATAACCAATAAAATCAAGTAGAGACGACAATGAACAATCTATATCTCGTGATCTGATTGTCGTAAAATTAACTCCTCAAATGCATGAGAAATTAATATCTAAAAACAAACTATTGAATGGATGGAAGAATAGTAAGTAATTCCAAATTGATCTAAATTGGCTTAGGACAAGACAAGGGCACGAGCCTAAATATGAGCATAGAAAAAGTGAATGCGCAAGCGCAAACTTAAGTATCCAAAACTGTAGAATTGCATGGAATGAAATGAATGAAATAAATAATTGATCAGGTGGAACCCACATAGGTATGCACAGCAGCCCATTCGGCTACATATGTGGCATCCCCATGATCTGCACATGTGGCATCGATGGGCTTCCATATGCCTGTTCCATAGCCACACAAACAAGAGGAGTGCTGCCTTTTCTTGTTTGCACGTTAACCAGGAAGGTCCATTAACCTTTTGACCTCAAGAGGTGCATTCCCTCCTGCCATGTCACTGAATGTCAAAATAAATTAGTCAACTCACCTTTGTTTGCATTATAAAGAGGATGCACGTGCAGATTAACCAGAAAACACAGCGCCTCACATTTCAGAAGGTGCTGAATTTTCATTTGTGTTCCATGCATTTGAAATTCAAAATTGAATTCAAGGGACACACACCATCTATTGATGCCACTTAGTTGTGTCCTTCCACCCTATAATAGACTCTCTCTAGCACTTCCATGCATCCAAGAACCTAAGCATCTGCTCTCCTCTTTTTCTCTCGAGCATTCTATCTTCTATTGGCAACTCTGATGTGTGAAATATTAGGATGTCCAAAGAATTTGCAGTGCTAATATTCCTCGGAGGAGGTTGTTGCATCTTAAGAGACCATTGTCATTCCACAGTGAGCATCATAGCAGGGCAATCTGACCTCATAAATAAAGCACAATTCTTGCTTTGTCCTGATAAATTCCCCATCAATCCTACAAAATCACCCTCGCCTCCTTGACGAGATTCAATCCTTATTGAATTATAATAATCAGTCCAAATAATCACCACTGACCCACAAAGTGGATCTAAAATCCAAGTCCGAATCAAGACACTCCTATGCCAATACTTACTCATGAAAATTATGCTGCGTTCTTAATAATTATTAGTCAATTTTTTGCCTTCACCACATGGTTCAATCTTTACCAACTACCTAGTTCTTGCACTCTCACTGTTTCTTGCTCTCTGTCAAAAAAAAAACGAACCAAACACTACTATGACAGTCATTCCAGCATCTAAATTTTCTGTTGAACCATCAGTGTAATGAAAGATTCCAAGTTGCTAACCTTTTGAAGGCACAAAAAAAAGCTAACACCCACTATTAATGAATTCTTTCCTCAAAAAGAAAAAAAAATCATCGTATCTTATGAATTTGTGAAATGAGAAGCTATCTCCTACCTGAAAATGCGTAAGCTGTGCAGAAAGAGTGGTTGCATCTATCTGAAGTGCTTGAATCTTCTGCTCAAGTTCAGTTGTATAGTGAATCTTCCTTTCCTTTGAACGAGCAGCAGACCGTCTATTAGCAAGAATCCTGTATTGAAAAATAGACCACAAACATGTCAAAATTCAAGAGACAGGCATTCCTAACTTGTCTACCAACACAAAGGTGCAGAAAATAAAATGCTTTAATGCTCATGAGTAAAGGCTTTGGGCCAAAAAGAATTTTTGAGTGTTAGTGCTTCACATCAGGAGAAAAAGAACTTTTGAGTGTTAGTGTTTCAAGTCAGGACTACAGAGGAAAAAATTGCACTCCCTTCCAGTTGTCGATCCTTCCACACATACACATGCCTTCAATGTTTATTAAACTAAGAACAGAATCACCAGCACGACACTTGGAGAACAGAATTACCCTGAGAATTTATGGAAATTAAGCCTAAATTGGGAAATCAGTGTCACCAATTGGGAATAAATTCACCCATAAATGACCCAACGAACCGATACGATAAAGAAAAGGCTTTTCAAGATTTCAATCAAAGAGAGTTTTTCTTTGAATTCAATCAGTGTCACCAGAGAAGAGCAGAATTGCTAAAAAAAGGGACAAAAACTGGCCTCTTTGCTCTCTTGGGATCAATCAGAGCTAGCTCAGCAAGCTTATCGGAGGGCATCGCCTTCTTCCCGAAATCCGGGAATGGCGGCGCCGACTCCCCCTGGAACGCCGAGGTCGCCCCATCCATGGACCCGCTCCGGCGGTGGTGTCCCCTCTTCTCCGATCCCGGAGCACCTATGCCACCGGATGCCGGTTCCTGAAAAGACATCCCCTCAAAGAACGAGGTGTCGACCGATAGGCTCCTGAAGTGTACCCCAGGAATCTGTCTCTGCCTCGCCTCCGTCGCGGCAGGCGGGTCCGGCCTGGCGGCCAAGGGAGCCCCGCTGTCCGCGGAGACGGTGTCGTCGGAAAACGAGGAGAAGTCGATGTCAGGGATCTCGAAGTCCGGATCGGAGTCGAGTAGGAGGCCATCGTGGAGGCTGATAAACGTCTCGGAGTGGGCGCGGCGGTGGAAGCCGCCGCCGCCGCCGCGCGGGTGGTTGGGAAGAGGTATCTCCCCGAACCGAGGGTGAGCCGTCGGCTGGAGGCCGGCTGGTTCCATCGCCGGCGTCTTGGAAAGCGTAAATTAGCAGCGGAGGCGCAACCTGCGGCGACGTAATCTTCTTCCACTCCGCGCTCGGCGACAAACTACTGGGGATATGGAATCAAGGGACCCGATTCTACCAGACTTCTTACCCAGTCGCCTACCCAAGAGATCACGGCGTTGTTACAATGCGTTGGCATTGCGGGGCCCGCTTATTCTCTGGAAAGGTAAAGTCGATAGGTGCATTGTCGGTGAACACTGTGAATTTGGAGATCGTAGATCCTATCCAACAGTCATGTGGAAGTAGCTCCACGTAAACTTCATCCGTTCGTCAATCGGCAGGATCAAGACAGGTGGACGTCTAAGAGCAAGATCTCCCATACTTGTTGGAAAAGATCCACCGCGGTCGAAAAGGTTTCGTATCGATATTTTGTGCCTCGATGTGGACAGAAAGCGTAGGCTGTTGAACAACACTTTATGGTTCAAGATAAAAATTTTAAAAATAAGTAATACCCTTCTCCTTTATTTTTCATATTTATTTTTTTTTATTCATTCGAAAAATCACTACTTTCTAAAAAAACTCTTAATCATTTTAAATTAAAATCAATATATTTTATAAGCCTCTTTAATATAGCTATCCTCTCAATCTAAATTTGACAATATCAATTAAGAATAATAAATTTTTAAACTAGTAAAAATTTGATCAAATTTATCATAAATTTATTATAAGGCTAGGACTAATCAACACCATCAATCTCTTTGTAGAACTTCTTTTATTTAAATTTTTGAATTTCGAATGATACAGATCTATAGTCAATTTTAGACAAAATGACTAATTAGAGTAAAATGTCATTTCGTTCATCTTAATCGCTCCTTACAGCTCGTTCACAGGTTATGTGAAAAAAGGTAAATCATAAAATTAGCTTATAGCCGACCGTCCAAGTAACTAGGGAGTAGGAGAGGTTTTTTCTTTCAGGACATACGTTAGTCGGAAATTAATTCTTTGTCTCATTATAATAAATTTGTCACCCTCTAGTTAACTGGACACCACCTGTAGACCGGATAAAATGGTTAATGAACCTAAAAAAACTCTAAGTCGTTTTAGATCAAAATCAATATACTCATAGAAACTTCCTTAATATATTCATATCCCTATATCTGAAATTCAAGAGTGTAAAATGAAATCAAAGAATATTTGAACGAGTTGAGAAAAATTTGAGCGTCGCCAGAAAAATTTGAATGGGGAATGAAACGAGAGATATAATGGGAAATTGCTACTTGTTTTTAGAATTTAAAACCTGGTACGTATAATGAATAATTTTGAATCTCATTAAAATGTCGTTCATTTATTATCAAAAGAATGGCTTATTCTACTATTGTAAATTTTTATTTTTTAAAATTATCTTTATTTTTAATATTGTTTTCAAGAGATTAGTTTCTACGTAATTAAAATAGTTATGAACTATGATCCTATAATTACTATACAATTATAGTTTCTATAATTTTTAAAACTGCTATGATTGCATAATTATAATAATTATAAGACCGTTGTTTCTACGATGCAATGTTAATCGATGTAGATAAAAATAAAGTATTAGTTATGATTTGTAGATATGACCCACGTTAAATAGTAGTAACTAGAGATAAAGTTTTTATACTATCATATATAGTGATATTAATATTGATCTTTTTTTTATTGCTCCAGTGAAATGTTATTTTACGTCAATTGTCTTGCCTAACTTAGGTCCACTTTGGATTATGAACGACAGAGACTAGAATTAAACTCCAAAATTCATAAAGTTTAAATCTTAGAGAATTAGAAATTCTAGAATCTCAAATCCATTTCGACAAAATAATTTAGGATTGGGCTTAAGAAGTAAATTTAGGTAGTGTTTGATTTTTTCCTAAGAATGGGAATGGGAATGGGAATGGGAATGGGAATGGGAATGATAGTATTGTAGAATGTGAATGAGTATGAGTATGGATATCACTTTTAAAAATAATATTTAGTTAATTTAATATTTTCTATCGGAATGAATCAAAAAAAAAATTTACCCTTAGAGTAAAATAAGAGAAAAAAAATAGATATGAGAGAAAATTGAATGTGAGAAAAAAATATGAGAGAAAAAAGATAGAAAACGTGTGATGAGAGAGAATGAGAAGAAAGAATTGTGTGATGAGAGAGATTAAGCAGAGAGAAAGTATGATGGAAGAAAATGAAATGAGGGAAAGTATGATAACAGAAACTGAGG
>JBBMJZ010031812.1:0-10132 GCA_037833815.1 Zingiber zerumbet
ATACTAGTTTTAGTAGTTGTATAAATTATCAAATCAGTTTTTCATGTTTTCAAATGATTATGTATTGATAATTATAGGTTAATCAGCCAATTAATATTCATAAACCTACTTTTGTGAAAGGCGGAACTAGCTTCACAAGAGTCTTGAGGCTAAGATCTTACACAGATGCTCAACGTAGAATGGGACCATATTATCTTCACCAGTAAATTATGTCTTGCAGCCTAGCTCTTCTCAAGGATCTATAAGCCAGAAATGATTTTGTTTTCATGTAATGGTGTTTTGGGTGTTTTGCTTTCAATGTTATACATATCCAATACAGCAGCCTTTATCATATCCAATAAAATTTTATAAACAAGATAAACATGTCTAATCATCATCGTTATATTATAGTTTTTTTTATCTCCTCGATTATCCTTGCAACCCTAGAACCATGATTGGGACTCTCATTTTCTAAATCTAACAGCAAAGCTTTTAATTTATCTATTCTTTCTAATTTCTCAGGCTTTCTCCTTGAATTTGAACTACAAGGTACACTTGAACTTCCTTTCACACTACACGTAGAGGAAATAGATGTTGTTTTTTCCTTGATATACGTGTTAAAAGCTCTTACTGCCTCCCTACTTGAAAAATGACATATGGGAACCGCTGCTAAATTTGTTATCCTGGGCATTTGCTTCGTTCCAACTATGATAAATACCAGGATTACACCTAACAAACATAACATATGTTTTCCCCTGACCAAAAATACCAATTCATTATTTTTTTTTCAAATAAAACACTCGAAATAAAACATATACAATCTTAAAACAAATAGCTCACCATTTTAAAGAAAATTGATGTAGATCAAAATTATGTTTAACAATTTCACTGCAGCAGAAAATGAAAAAATAATCAACATCAAAATGACCATACAATATATCATAAATGAGATCAATATATCCCCTCAGAATGGTTTAGTGGTTAGCACATAAAATATTGCCACCATTAAGTTTGGGGTTCAAATCTTGGTAAAGCCAAGATAAAATATCTCCCTTATATGCTAGCCACTATTCCAAAGGCTAGTAGCCCGGCTAGTAGCCGCCCGTGATTTATTTCTTCCGTATTGGCCCTGAGACGGGTTGATAGGAGGCGCTGAAGATGAGCGTATTTACCTTTTACCACCATAAATGAGATCAATATGATTCGTAAAGTAAAGAATGCGGGTCACACAAAAAGTCAAATTATTCTCAATCAAACTGAAACTATAGTTTTTTTCTCCCATTGTTAATGCAATCATACTTCCTAAATACAGACACAGATAAATTTTTATCATTGATAGAGCACAAATCTTATGCAATTATTTCTTTGCCAAGATGTGGGCCAATTCATCACTTGGCAAATTTCTTTACAAAAGTATGCTACAACTACCATGTCAAAATGATTATAAAATCATATGCATTTCTTCTAATCATTCCTAGGTCTAGAAGCATAGGAGCATGAATTCCGTCGGCTGAAGGTGGCGCACCAATTTGAATCCACCATGGCTTCCTTATGGTGCATGAAGCCTGGAGTTCACTGATAGAATTTTGGGGGAGGATAAAGTGAGATTTAGGCCTCCATGAGTGAAATTTGGAAAATGAAGATTTAGTCGTGGAATTGGGTTTCAGATGATGAAATATGTGGCTTATGCAAGTCATGTGCACATTTTCCATCTAACTTAATCCCAAAAATGATAGAATGACCGATTTGATCACAAAAAATACTAACGTTTAGGACTAATTTGGCTCCTTCAAAATATTTGGGATTGAACACGGCATTAGGCACAACATTTAGGACTAAATTGGATTTTTGTTTTTCCCTAACATTAGGCACAAACATTAGACACTTAGAAATCTCTAACAATTCTAAGGTTAGTACAATACAATAAAAGAATACAATTGTTGGATAAAACAAATACAAGACCAGAAATGATTAATACAATGGAGCTTTTCTCTTAGCTGCTTTAGCTTATTATTGCTCTCTTTCTGTCTTATTTGTGTGCATGGTAAGTGTTGCCAGGTTTTCCAAGTGAAACACTTCTTATAGATCTCTTACTGCCAACAACTACCTATTTAATCTGTCCGATCATTAGATCAATTGATCGCATCGGCCAAGTCGACTAAACCTATATGTAGCCGACTGCTTGGCTTGCAACAACTACTTAAGTTGGTTAATCTGTTATAGCATTTGAGTCATCAAATGGCTTCTTCCAGTATTCTTATAGCTGCACCGGTCAATTTATCCTACCTATCAATTGATTGATTGTCTAGCCAACTGACTCGAGAATATGGACCTTTTGTTCACTGCAATCAAACTTGAGTCGACTACCATACTCCAGGTCACTCATAGACTCTAGTCTTAGGTTCTCTGCCAAGAGGTCTATACCTTTCAAACTTCTTAATCTTGCTAAGAGGCCTCACCTCCAAGACTTCCTGTGCTTAGAGATCATGTCTCAAGGACTTCCTCATTTGTCCAATATGAGTTAATCTCAACTTATTAGGATAGTCATTAACTAGGATTCATCATTTGTCCATTGTCAAACAGGCTTGATTTATCGGAACTTTCACTTACCTAGTCTTAGTTACATCTTGACTTATCAAGACTTCCACTTGTCCAACCTTGGGTCCATCTATTTTGACCCGTCAAAACTTCCAAAATGCCCAAAGTTCACTCCTCTTGGACTTTTAATTGCTTGGCATTCGATCAACATTTGATTTATAGGGATTCCCTTCACTTGCAAAGTATCCAATTAACCTTTATCACTTGTCAAGCATTCAATCAACTTTAGTTTATCTAGACTTCATCACTTGCCAAATATTCCATCAACTTTGAATTGTTTGGACTTCTACTATCAATACATATTGGATTTTCTAGTTGCTAACACCTGTTATACTTTCCTATTACCAACACCTATTAGACTTTCCTCTTGTCAAATTTTGAATCGATTCCAACCCACTTGAGCTTTATTCAATGTTAAATATTCAATCATTCTTAACCTAGTTAGCATATAATCCTAACTTAAAGCGACTTAATTATATTGTCCACAACATGATAATTTCACCAACTTATTGTACCCAAGATATTGTATAAACATCAAATCACTTCAACACATCTAGAGAATGATTGCATCACTCATCTTCTTAAGTCATGATTTCACCAACAATATTAATAAATATAAATCTTGCTCTCTTACCAAATATGGTCACCTATGGGGAGAAGAATGGATGACTGAAACCTCTAATGCAAATTCACAAGTGAATTCAAGTGTCAATAATAATTTGAGTGCATAATAAAAGAATTTATTAAATCAGATAACACTTACCTAGAATGATTGATCCGATCCTATAGAAATTTTTTATCGACCGTTAGAATAAATCAAGAAACATCTTATAAAACTCAAAAAAAAATCTTTATAAATACGTTATACTTAAAAATCGAATCGTAAATACCTACTTAATCACTTGACACTTTTTTACTGTACCATATGCTAAGGCAATTTGAATGCGTAACAAGTTGTACAGTACGATTGCACAAAGTAAAAATATTGCACATAACAAATATAATATCAAATTTAACATGGTCGGATATTATTTTTGCTCCATTGTACTTGTCACATCAACATGACTCCTGAAACAAAACAATATAAAACTACTTTGAAACAGGATAATAGAGCAAACCATAGCACGTAGTCTAAGGCTACTTACGACCGCATAAAATTCCAATTGGAGCAAATCTAGAATTCTATGAACTAAACTCTCATTGAAAATAATTAAGTCGATAAATTAATCAAACCTGTTCGATGAGAGAATGATCCACTATTTAAGATTGGTGAATTATGATGGATTCCATCTATTTAAGTGATGAGTTCTATTGAAATAAATCAATCTATAAAATAGACCATCCTTTAATTTGTAAATTATAGATCAGAGGATCCGTGCTCTGCTCGGGGTAATGGTGCTGCAACCTGACATCTTCTCACTTTCTCAAGATATAGAATGGAGTTTCAACATTCAATCAATTTAAGCTCAAACAAAAAATAGATTGACCATCCAATAAACGAGAATAGGTTCGAACATCTGCTTGGTGAACAAGGAAACACCCTTCAATCAAATTATTAAGCAATCGTCAAACTAATACTTAACCATATCCTTGCAGGGTCCCAAAAGTCGATCTCTGTATAACCGTAAGAAATTGGTGATGCTTGAAAATATAAGTCCGCACAATTAATGACATTGTTAAGTACAAGGCTTACGGCTTATACATAAAAATACATGGGATAGCTTTTAGGAAAACAAGCTCTGCCTAATACAAGATTGCACAAAAGTATTTGTTCTTTAGCACATTGAACAACTTTGCATCACTCCGTAGGACTGTAAATGAGTCAAGCCAAGCTAAATTTTATGGTGTTCAAACTTATTTGATAAGGTAACTAACCCAAATCAAGTTAAGCTCAAAATGAACAAAGTCTTTAAAATGATTGTTCAAACTTGACTTGGTTAATTTTTAATGAACTTGAGCTTGATCGTTTAGATGTTATTAAACTCTCAATTCAAATTTATTTGATTATTTGAAACTTTTATATTTTAATCTTGTTTTATTGATTATTGAGTTTGATAGTACAAACTTATTTATTCATTATATTTTTTATTTATTTAATATGTTGATCGGTTTTATTGATAAATATTATTCACGAATATAAATGTTTGTTCATTTGATTGATTTAGTGTGTATTGAATAAATATAAACAAGCTCTTACTAAATCGAGCATCAAGCTTGTTTAAGAACGTTTGGTTCATTTACAGCTCCATAACTCCGTTAAACTTAAATTCTATATGAGTATCTTCCATTACCACATATGCAGGAAGACTTACAAATTATCTTTCCTACACTTAAAATCCAACTTGTTAACTTATAATTACCAACTTAAACACATTGATCAAACATTAAAACCAACATTAAAACAACATGATTATTGCTGAGTACAAGGGAGAAGCCGACAAAATAAGATTCAGTTTACTAGTTCTGAATTCAACAGCTAACAATCATGTAAGAAATACAGGATTGACACACATCGTAATCCACAAAATGACAACCAAACAAATTGGATAGGAAAATTTTGGGTGCAAATTTTACCAAACTACTCCCAAGTCTACAATAAGAGCCACTGTTCAAGTTGGTCCTTCAGCTTGGAGGCAGTGATGCAGTGGAAGTAATTCCAATGTATATTAGATGCTTTTGGCAGGGGTTCCTGTCCAAAGAATAGGGGTGTAATCGAGCCGAGCCGAGCCGAACAGTATGAGGCTCGAATTCGGCTCGATTAACTGTTCCCAAAGCTCGAGCTCGAGCTCGAGCTCGATTCGAACTTTAATTCTTAGGCTCGAGTTCGGCTCGTAAGAAAATTAAAGAGCTCACGAACGGCTCGAGCTCGGCTCGAAAATAGCTCGTTTAAAAATTAAACAAACTTAGCTCGAGCTCGGCTCGTTAAATAAGCTTGAGTTCGAGCTCGTTGGGCACATAATCGAGCTCGAGTTTGAGCTCGTGAAAATCACTTACAAAATTTCACTAAAAATTATTAAAACTCCTTAACACCATTTAATAGTTCCTAACACAAATAATAAGAAAATTACAAAATTAAAGTCTTGCAGCCAATTAACAGAAAAAGTTTACATATTAACTGTAGCCAATAACAAAATTACAGTTTTAACACCGTTTTTCTCTACTACAGCAAAAGTTTGCATCAATTTAAAGAGGATTACAAAATTGCAGTCTAAACACCAACGTTTTTCTTCATATTAACTGCAGCAAAAGTTCCAGGCTTGGACACGCTAGAGAACCTCCTCCTCCATAGCATCAGTAAATAGAAAAAGTCATTATCTACTACTAAGAACCTAACAAAATATTTCAATGATCACATAATCATTAAATTTTGTAATGTTTACATCAAACTACATAAGAAAATCACAATATAAAATTAAAACTGTATCCATACCTTTTGAAAGTTGACAATAAAGGCAACAACTAAGTAAATTGGATCTCTTTCATCTCTGACTTTTCCTTTTACATACAAATATATAACATCAAAAAAATTAGACATAAATAAAATAATATACAAAACATACGACAGTAAGTCAACAATTAATTAAATAAGATGCTTATATACGTACCTTTGATTTTTTCTTGATTCCATAATGAGCACGCAACCAATCTGATGCACAAAGTAATATTTGGACTGTATCCATTCCCAAAGAGGCACGATGAGGATCAATTACCCTACCACTGGCACTAAAAGCCGATTCAGAAGCAACTGTAGTTATCGGAATTGATAGTACATCACAAGCCATTTTTGATAAGATCCTAAACTTTAAGTTGTTAATTCTCCACCATGACAATGCATCAAATCAGTTTCATCTTCACAAATAACACACCCTTCATCCAAGTACACATCTAATTCAGATTTTACTTGCTCAACACTATCAACGTTCTTTATGTAACTAGAAAATTATGCTCTTACTTTACCTCTTCCTCTTCCATTTGGATTACTCTGACCAATAGAACTTTCTCTTTAAGTTTCACTTTGAGCATTGCTACTGTCAACACTAGTTTTATAAGCTTCAACATATTTATTATACAACATGTGTAATGTCTCACGAACCGTAGAAATGTGCTCAATTGCATCACCAACAGAATATATCTCCGGAAAACATCATTCAAGCAACTTCATCTTGTTCCTTGGATCTAAAACTGTTGCTATAAAGATCAATAAGTTACTATCACCCCAATATTTATCAAATTTAGTCTTCATCTTGTTAATCATTTATACTATGAAACTTCCTTGATTTGCACTTGCTTCATTTAACAACTTTTTAATGGTGTAAAGTTCAATAAGGAACAAGTTAAAAGTAGGATATTCACTTCCCGAAATAAGATGAGCTATTTCATTAAATTCCTCAAGAAATGAACAAACAACACTAACCTTCTTCCAATCCTCCTCACTTGGCAAAAAAGTGTAAGTTGCATCCCTTGCTTCACATCTAGGGAAAACATCTTTGAACTCTAAAGTAGCCGATAACATACAAAAATGTGGGATTCCACCTTGTGCATCAATCCAAAACAAGTTTCTTCGAAGATAGTTTCAATTGCTTTGAAATTTCACTAAATATATTAACACGAGTCTCTGAGGAGCTATGTGTTTCACACTTTCACGCACATTGAAAATAATATCTTGAATCTCAGATAACCCATCTTGCACTAAAAGATTCAAGATGTGTGCACAACACCTTCAACATCTTCACAGTTACATCATTATAGCTAGCATTATCAACTGTAATTGACCATACCTTATTTTCAATTCCCCATTCAAGCAAACACTTATTTAACATATCACAAATGGAAACACCATAATGAGGTAGAGGAACATCTAAAAAATTTAGATTCCGCTTTTGCAAATTCCAACTAGAGTCCACATAGTGACGGGTGACAACCATATACGAAACCTTATCTGACTCCCATAAATCAGTAGTCACACTAACCCTATTCACATCTTTTAATGATTCCATAACTTGTATTTTCTCAATTTCATAAGAAATTGTGCAATATTTTTTCACAGTAGCACGACTAATCTTTTGATAATATGGAGTAGCGGTCCTCATCAATAAATTGGACATTTCATATTCAAAGAAAAGAAATGACAGCTTATGAACAATTGATCATGTGAGAAAGAATCTCCCTAATCTTCCCATGATCACACTTGAAATTCTAGACAACATTGACAGTTTCTAATTCAACAATAGTTGTAGTGACACTAATATTTTTTTTGACCTTTATCACTAATCTCCTTCCTCATACAACCCTTGAGGTGCCTCAAAAAAGGGGATGTAACACCTGTCTTATTAATTGTGAGCCGATGTTTACAATAAATACATTCAGCCTTTATTGTTCCATTCAGAAGAGTAACCTCTTTAAAGTCAGCCTACACTTTGAATGTCCGTTTTCTTTTCTTTGGAGCATATGGACTTTCATCCTCTTCATCAATGGTGTCGGATTGCTGCTCATTATTGTTTTAAGTTGCTTCATTGGTATTATTTGCTGAAGGTTTGATTTCTAACAAAATAGGACTTGCAACCGAATCTTCAGTTGAATCTTCAGTTGATAAGTGTGGAGTTGGCATTGGATTGTTCCTCTTTTTTTAGCTCACTAGACATTAAAATACAACTACATCACTAATTTTACAATAGTGAATATAGCCAGGATACCAACAATTTCATTCTAATAGCTACATCAGTAATTGGCATTTCAAAATATACAATCTAATTTGAATGGTTTATATGAATACAAAATCCTATTGCCTACATAAAAAAAAAATCAGACAAAACACTTAAAATACCTACAATTTCAGACAATCAATTAAATAAGACAAAAGACAAAGTAGGGAAATAGAAGGAAAGGCAAAAATCTATAAGTGCAAACCACAAACGTAGAAAAAAGAAGGGAAATACAAGAGAGGAACTCAGGAAGCAAATATGAACTTTCTTCTTCATATGTGCTATTTATCATGAATTTTCTAAATAGAGGGCTAGAATTATGATAATTTGGGGTTTTGTTTTGGAGATTTAGGGTCTTGTATAAAAGAAGTCATGAACCGGTGGATTTTCTTGTTTTGGCGTAGCTTTGGCTTGTGTTTATAAGAAAGGAATTACTTCAAGCAAACAAACTCCACCTTAAACCTGTAATAGAAGGAAACGAAGCAAAAAATCAAACATCAAGCAGAAGCTTAGAGAATGGAGATCAAGGGCCTGCCAAATTGGTGGGATTCGAGCTTGGAGATCACTAATCAGGAGCCGCCGGACAGACAGTCTCTCGGTCTTGGGTCACCGCACGAAACTCATGAGGTAGGCGTCGACGGCGTGCGAAGCGGTGAGACGAAAGGGTAGGGAACTAAGGATAGGGTTTTACGAGAGACTGAGAAGGATGCCTTTTAGCCTTTTTTTTTCATTTGATCAGAACCATCTCAACCGTTGGATCAAGGACAATGTATTTTTGTCTTTGGACTTTTAGAACTGCCCTTATTTTGAAATTTCTTTTGTATTTTTTTTCAGAGAAGTATATTAACACATCATTGATATTATATTAACATAATTATATAATAGATTAATAGGATAAATGAGTCTAATTTTTTTTTCACATAATTTATTACACATCACTATATATAAACGAGCCTCTTAACGAACATATTCGCGAGAACTAACGAACCAAATACTATTAAGCTTGAGCTCGGCTTGTTAACTTAATTGAACGAATTCGAACGAACTTTTTTTCGAATCGAGACCCGAATAGCTCTTGAGCGGCTTGACTTGTTTACACCCTTAAGCCCAACATTTAACTTCATTTAATATAGCAGGTCTAACTACGATTTTATAGAATTTTCCTTTAAGTTTTAGAGGTACTTTACGGGCACATAAAAGAGTCGACTTTCTCTTTCATTTTAACCATTCTACTTGTATTCTATGTAAGACATTTCTCTCAATCCCTTCATCGTTTTGCAAATATGATGCTAAATATTTAAAGCTCTCGGTTTCAGGCAACCCATCATCTCCTATCTTAATAATTGTTTCATTACATATAATATTATTAAACTTAAATTCTATATATTTTGTCTTTATTCTACTAAGTCTAAAACCTTTCCCTTCTTGTGTTTCCCGTCAAAATTTTAGTTAGTTTAGCATTTACTCTTCACGTGTTTTATCTACTAAAATAATATCATCTACAAACAACATGCACTATGGTACCGTGTCTTGAATGTGTGTAGTGAGTTTGTCCATAATTAGTGTAAAAGATAGGGACTTAGAGCTGATCCTTATGTAACTCTATCTTTATTGGAAATGCTTCAGTTACTCCGTTAAGTCTTTATTCACGTCTCCCTTATTTTTATACAAGAGAACTAGATTACTTACTCTCCATTGATCATGCATTTTTTTTGCTTTTAATATCATGTTAAATAATTTTGTAAGCCACTCAATACCTTGTTTTTCTGAGCACTTCATATCTCTATCGAAATATCATATAGTTCACTGACTTTTTCATTATGCATTTCATTTAAAACTTGTTCTACTTTTAA
>JBBMJZ010031829.1:0-10131 GCA_037833815.1 Zingiber zerumbet
ATCATCAACTCTATTTTCTTCCATTTCTGGGCGCCCTCGCATTTTATTTGACAATAGATAAATAAATAAAAACTGTTCCAATTAATAGAATTAAACAAAAGTGATTCTGATATAGATACAACATCAAATCATAAACATGATATAAATAAAAACTCTTCCAATAAAAGTGATTATGATATAGATGCATCAAATTCTAACAGAACATCATCTAAGTTAAACATGAAATTAAAGATCTTTTCATAGGCATAGGCATAGGCATAAACATAGATAGTGACAAATCAAGTACACGTTGCTCATGAGAGCAAACATTATTAGAATGAAAAGTGATACACTATGTAGCCTTACATTTCTAATATTTAGAAGTCACTATATCAACACTGGTAAGTAAAACACTTTTTATATGATATATTATTCTCAACTATATATTTTTATAATTGAATAAAAAAGACAAAACAAATCTCAATTGATCAAGTTAATGAATAGGAATGGAACTCCTAATCCAAGTATCTCACAGTAGATCAATTACATTATAAATCTAATTTTATTAACTAACAATTATCAACCCTAGAACATGACTATACTTTTAGCTACATCATAGTAAAATAAACTAGGAATGGAAAACAAGCTGAGCCAAGACAAGCATAGTTGTATTCAAAAGCAATCTAACTTTAACCAAGGATTCCCCTGTGTAAGAGATCAGAAAGTTGAATTGACAAATTCAATAGACCTGCTCATAGGAATGGAAAACAAGCTGAACCACGACAAGCATGGTTGTATTCAAAAGCAATCTAACTTTAACCAAGGATAAATGATACGAAGTACAACTAAAAACAATAAAAAGAAGAAGAACCACTACTCGCTTAGGCTGGAGAGGACTCGCGGATGCGGCAGGAGAGGGGAGAGAGCAGCGCTCGGCGATGGAGAGAGCAGAGCTTGGCGATGGAGAGAGCTGAGCTTCGCGAGGGAGAAAGCAATGCTCGGCGAGGGAGAGCTGCAGCAGATCTCAGATCTCGGCGAGGGCGAGAGCTGCAGCATATCTCAGAGGCGCGGCGAGGGCGAGAGGCGCGGCAAGGGAGAGCTGCAGCAGATCTCAGAGGCACGACGAGGGCGAGAGGCGCGGCAGGTTTCGGAGAGGGAGAGGAAATCGGCTTCTGCTAGGGTTCGCGTGTTGAGTTGGTTCGCGGAGTGTGCGTCTTGAGTTGCCTCAGCATTTTTTTTTGTGTTTTCACGCAGCTGACATGGCAAGCACCGCACGGCACCGCACCTTATGCACCGCAGCATAAGAAAATTCTCTCTCTATATATATATGCAACTCGTTAATATTCATTAAAATAAAATATGAAGTATTTATGAATTATATTTATTAATAAAATTTTTAAGTTTGAATAGCATGATGTTTGATTGTACAATTGGACGGGCCGAGTTTACATAAATACAACATGACTCAATTCTGTGTCACGTGGAGCATAACTTGTGAGTTGAATAATTCTTCCTTAGCATCACCTACAAACAAGGGTAGGTTATGTTCAACCTAACTCAATTGAATCCAAATTAGACTAGACCGAGGTAAGTTCATGTGTAATTGAAAATTTGAGTTAGATCAATTGCAAATAAACTGGATTTACTCATTTTGTTCACATCCCTTATTTGTTTTTCTTTATAAAACACACACATACGTAAATTAATAAATAAAATTTTATATTTAAACTGATTGCGTTGAATCTTAACCCAATCAATCCTAACCCCCCGATCAAATCAACCGGCCCAATTTATATGGGCTCCGTCCAATGGGCATAACGGAAGCCCTCGAGGCCGAACTATTTATGAGCAGACAATGGCGTTTCTCCTCAACCCTAGTTTTTTCCTTCCTTCCTGCGCTGCCGCCCTTCATCCATTACGTCTGCTACTCTCCTTGTTTCTCACGGTTTTTCCTTCGATCTCCCGTCGAGATGGTAAATCCTTGTACTTGTTAATGGTTTTGGGCATTGCAAATTATGATCGTGTCGTTTTATTTTCAATTTTCCAATTGCTCCCGGGCTCTGTACTAGGTTCTTCCCAACGACATCGATTTGCTGAACCCTCCGGCTGAGCTCGAGAAGAGGAGGCACAAGCTCAAGCGCCTCGTGCAGTCTCCAAACTCCTTCTTCATGGTACAGTTTGCCCTTCCGATGCAAATATTTTGTTTTCCTTTATCTTTCTTTTCAGATTGTCTAATTACTCCGATCATGCAATCTGCAGGATGTTAAATGCCAAGGGTGTTTCAACATGTAAGCACCCATTTTCCCAACAGCTTACTTTTGGCCTTTACTTCGGGCATTATGTTTTTGAATTTATGTATCAAAATTAGTTATGTCTTTTTTTTTTCTGGATTTTACGTTTCAAAATTTTCTTTTTGATGGCTATTTTGCAGAACCACTGTATTCAGCCACTCTCAGACAGTCGTGGTGTGTGGCAATTGCCAGACTGTGCTCTGCCAGCCGACCGGCGGGCGTGCCAGGCTCACAGAGGGCTGCTCCTTCAGACGGAAGGGTGATTGAACTTATCTACAATTTCTCCTTAATGGTTGAAGAAGTTCACATGTAAGGTCTGAGCTGTTTTTTTTTTTGAATTTTTGGATCATGCGATGTTAGGTTGGTAATTTAAATGTCTTGGGGCTATTTTCTTGTCTGCCTTTGCTTTTCCTAAGCTTTGTTGAAAACTCATTTTTGTCGATTGCAATTGTGTCCTGGGATTAGTTTTGTCATAAACGGGTATTTACTCTTAAGAAGATGATGAATTGAGTTAATTCTCTTTGGTTAACTTGTCCTACTTCTCTATTGTGTTGTTCTACAGCTTGTCTTCATTCCAAAGCAGGGGTTTCAGAATTAACTTGTTTTCTGAACTTTTAAAGCTTCAGTTGTAGTCAACAGTCATGTCAGAATGTGTGCTAATGGTTAGGAGTTCTTGATGTTACAGTTCATCCAATTGAGCCGGTTAGATTGGTTCACCCCTGACGAGTTGGTCGCCCCAACTTTGCTGTGTCATTGAGATCGGTTTGTCCAATTTGGTTGGTCATTGGTCTGCCCAGTTTGTCTAGTTGGTCTGAAGTACCTAGTTAACTTGGTTTGTTTGATGGGGTTGGTATATTCAGTTAAGCTATTCTTTTAGTTTTTTTATTAAAGAGCAAATTCAACCAGACAGTCAAGCAAGCCAGGAAACTATATTCCTTGGATTTACCTTCTCTGATATTTTGAATTCTGTTACTTTTAAAAGCCTTGCCTAATCCGCTTACTGGCCCATATGCTTGTTCCCTGATGGATTCGATGGTACATGCCTTTGTAAGCATTCACAAGTATATGCTAAACTAATTTTTAGCTTGTTAAAATTCCGTAGGTTAATCAATATGGGTTGTGGAAGTTATTTCACATACGTTATTAAGTATTTTGTTTCTAGTTTTTTTGTATATGTATTATATTGCATGCTTGTGGTAATATGAATTGGATATACACTTTCACATGTGTCCGCTTGTTGCATGTGTTATGCTGGAGTTAAATCATATATTGTACGCAAATGCTTTTAAAGCTTTGATCGGTTCTATGGTTTCTCGAGTTGAGATGATATGATTGGAAGGTGTGATTAAGTAGAGGGTATATGAGAAAACTCGGATGTGTAATTTGATATAAATATTATTAGCATAGACTCTTACAAGTTTAGTGGAGCATATAGTTATATATTTCAAAAAGTTTGGGACAAATACGGTATGTTTGTGACAAATATGAGATAATAACTTATTTCAAACTCTGATTGGATGTCCTGCCTCCTTAGCTACAACAACTGTAGGATTCAACATCATGGCTTATCATAGGTCACAACATAATGCCTACTAACACAAGAATTCATGTTGGAATAGCAAGAGAAACACCTACACCTACTATGACCCTATCAGGTCCATAGCATTTTCTACACCATATTGACTTTATAATTGATATAAATTTTGATGGAAATTTTATAAAATGATGGTTAGACTTGTTATGTTATATGAAGATAAATGTTGGATTATGAATTTAGTGTATGAGCAGAAGATGAGAATTGTAGAAGCAAGGAGGTTAAGGTGGATGTGTAGGTATACAAGAATGGGTAAGATAAGCAGTGAGAATATTAGAAAAAAATTAGAAAGTGTGTGAGAAAAATTGAGAGATGTGTTTAAAATGATATAAATATGTACTTAGATAATCAATAAATATCTTGACTTTGATAAATATGTCTATTAATTAAGAGGGAAATTAAAAAATATTTGGTTAGCAATAATAAAATATGATAGCATTCATTTAAATAAATAAGGATATAGTAGGAGATCGAATATAATGTTGTAGGATGATCCAATAGACAATACGTAGGATAAAACTTAGGATTAACAAATTCAATTCTTCGCACGACATCTTCCTTTTGAAAAATCAGCTGAAATCATGTTTGCTGCCACATGGTGATTCTGATCGCCTTAAATTAAGTTAATCATTTAGAGATTAATTTGGACCTATGTGGTGGTTTAATGGTGTCAAAAGTTGATATGTATAGGAAGTAATCCAAATCCAAAAGGTCTTGAAAGGTTTTCTGTGTTTCTTTGGAGCAAGTTATTCTCATCATGCCAGAGTTTTTTTTGTTTGTTTTTTTGGAGACACAAAGGGGGTCATTATTCTTGATGGCTTCTTGTGGTTTTCCCATAGATTAGTGTCGTTGTGCTTTGTAAAATCTGCTTGGTTAAGGGAATGATGCTGAATTGCAAGCCACTAACTTGAGGGGGAAGTTTGAGAGCAAGACCAATTCTTAATTTTGAAATTTTTACAAAAAGGTTGCCCCAAAGGACATGAAGCCTGCAACTGGTGCTGAAGAAACTGGCCTTGTGAGGAAATTGAATGGAAACTGGTGCTGAAGAAACTGGCCTTGTGAGGAAATTGAATGGAGCTTGCCTAATGATTTAAGCCAACATTGGTTATGAGGAGATCTTGGCAGACTGATTGGAACACTTTCTATTAAACCATATCTTCCAATTATTTTTTTATCAAAGAGAATTATTTCCTTTGAGAATGAAAGGGAGAGAAAGGGTATAGAATAAGTGATATAGTTCAACATCTATTCTTTCCAATTGGCTAGCATTAAGGACAGTTTGTTTCATTATTATTATTATTTTTGTGTGTTTGGTACCCGTTTTTATTATTTTTAATTTGATTATCGCGTGGGCATGTAGTCAAAAGGGTGGTGCCTTCAAGTCTTTGGGAAGTTTTACGGGGCCCATATGAATAAAAGAAGAATTTATGAACTTGCTGGTAGGATAGGAATGGGACCAAAAATATTAACTCATGATACAAAGTGAGTTTGCGGTAATTTTTCCCTCGCACTTTGCTTCGCAAGCTTCCTCGAACATAGTTCATTTTGTATTTTATTGTGTTGCTCTGAGTTTGCCTGGTATGAAAAGTGAAGTGATGCGAGGAGGAAATTGTTTTCTTATTTTACCCGTACTGCTAGACTATTTATGCAACAATGATTAGAGTAAAGCCAACCAACCGATGACTTCAAAGAAAGAATGCAATGATGAATGAGATATTAGTCACGGATTAATAACATTGATGCATCATTTACTTGGAAGAAATAATAGGGTAAGGACAGGAGTTGAAGGCGGAGGGAAGAGAAGATATCAAGTTACCTAAATTGAGGAAGAAATATAAATAAAAGAATAAAATAGTAAGCAAGTTTTTTCCCACTATCGGTATATGTATCTTTTTATAAGATTGAGCTCAAGTCCGATTGAAAAAGATGAGTATTGCAGGTTAGACTGTCAGTCAACATGAAGTTTTAAGTAAATGTTAAAATAAACAAAAGAATCATGGACAAAAATTAAAACAGATCCTTTTTTAATAGAATTGTTAACTGGAACTTTATTCAAAAATTTTATTTTATTATTAAAATGGAGCTTTTAGCTTTTATATATATATATATATTTGTCATTAAAAACCTATTGCTCGCAAGCTAAAAAAAATTAGAATGCTCATCCAATCACTATGATTTTAATCTTGTAGATGACTAGTTCGGTTCATAAATTTTTTTTATTGATTATTAAGATATACAGTCAACATTTTTAACCGTACTTCTCATGGGTGGAAAATTTTTTTACAGTAAGTTATAGTTGAGATTTAAATTTTATATTCAGTTATTTGTTGGTTAGATGCCCATCGTTTCAGCTACTTAAGGTGTAATGTAAACGGTCGACGTACTACATTTTTAATGTAGTAGTCATATGTCGAATCTCATAGGAACTTATGATCTTGAATTCATTCTATCAAGAACCTTCAAAAGTATTTAGGGGGCTGCTGAGGTGGTGAATCCACCTTAATAAAACTCAACTAATAATTTTAAGTATAATTTTAGTTAAAACTACTCTATGAGTTATGAATTGTCAAAAATATTATTTTTTAAAAATTAAAAGTAAAGTGATATATATTAATATTGTATTTTTTTTAAAAATAATATTTGTAAATTTTTAAAAATTATCAAAAAATATTATATTGTTTTTTCATTTTAGACTAATATAGGAGCATCTCTCGTGAGCGCCCAGTGTGGGTGACTAAGTTCACGTGGAGCATCCGAAAGTATTTTGAGAATTCGCTTACACTCAGTCGCCCACGTTGAACGTCAATGGTGGTACTCAGCATAGTAATTTTTACATGATTTGAATCTTGATTCTTACTTTATGACCTAAACTATGTTGAATGTCAACGATGGTGCTATATATATATATATAGCACAATAAATTAATTTTTACTTGATTTGAATTTTGATTCTTACTTTACGCCCTAACATCTTAACCGTATCATCATTATGTTTTCTCCTTATTGAATACTTTCTAGAGGTAAAAAACATCTTACAAACATGTTTTTTTTTTAAAAAAATTGATGAATAAAGTAATACTGAATCTGAGACGGCTGGTCCAGTCCCACGTAGTTTTCCATCGACCGCTAGGGTAAATTAGGAAGTGCAAGCGATGGGTAGTCCAAAAGTTCAACATCTCGTGGTTGAGCACTCCATTTGAAAGAAAAATCCCTACTGTAGTTGGGGATCTAACTACAGATACTTGGATGACAACTTGATGCCCTTCTGCTACACATAGCCCCGGGGACAAACATGTTCTTTTACAAGTATACAAATGTGAAAATGAAAACAATGTAAATAAATTATTTACACGAGATATTTGCTTTGTTCGTTGTTTTTTTGCTTTTGAATATCTTCTAAAGGTTTGGAATACAACACTTTTTCTCAACAGTCCACAAAGATTCCTTTATAAGTTTCAGGTCGAGACTGAAAATCCCTTACCATTTGACTACTTGTCACCATCAGTTGATTGCTCTAATCTTAACTCAAAAGTTACTTTGCTTTGGTACTATGTATCAATCGACTAATGATAATCAATCGAGTTTCTGAATCAACTCAGAAACTTTTTGTTCTCTCTAACAGTGTCATCAGTTAAGTTCACTACTTGACTAATGCATCAATCAATTGCTCATACCCACCAGTCGATTGTTCACACTATAAACCCCTTTAAACTCCCTCAAATTCCGAACTCATTATTTAGGATTCATCAATCGATTGTCATTCCCATATCAGTCAACTGACACCTCTATTTTAGCCTTATCGAGGTTGAAATCTCACTTTGTCTAGTATCTGATTGATCTCAATCTACCAATACTTTACCTACCTAACATTTGATCAATCTTGATATGTTGGGACTTCACCCATGTCAAACATCTAATCCTCATTGATTTGTTTGGACTTCTCGTCTCATGTCTAATATCTGATCAACTTTGACTTATAAGGATTTTACTATTGTCAAATATCCGGTCCTCCCTTATTTGTTTGGACTTCTTGTTTCATGTCTAATATTTGGTCCTCATGACCTATTAGGATTTCACTTATTTGCCTAAGTGTCTAATCAATCCTTATAACCTGACAGGTCTTTCTTAGGACTTTCACACACACTCGTACACCTAACATTCAAACCTCCATGACTTGTTAGGACTTCATCATTGCTAAATATCCGGTCAACCTGGAACTACTTAGACTTCATCACACATGTCAATTCCCTATTGACTTCCAACTATCAAGTATTCGGTCAATTGCGACCCACTATCACGTGTTCGGTCAACCGTAACTCATTTGAACTTCGCCCTTGCCAACTCCCTATTAGATTTTCAACCACCAGGTGTTCGGTCAACTATAATCCATTTGGATTACGCCCTTGCTAACTCTCCATTGGACTTTCAACTGCAAGCATTCAATCATCTGTGACCCACTTGGACTTCACACTTGTCAACTCCCTATTAGACTTCCAATCATTAAATGTTCGATTAACTGTGACCTACTTGAATTTCTCTACTGTCAAATATCCGATCAACCTTGATTTACTTGCTCAATCATTAAAACTCAATTCCATCTTGGCCGACCTTGATCCGAAATCGATTACACCAATAAACTCCCTCTCTAATAATCTCTCTTTTTACTTGATATCTCACTCTCAACTATCAACTATATTAATCAACTGTCAAATATCCAGTCAATCTTGGGCTATTTAATATCTCACTCAAACATTAAATATATTGATCAAATATCAAAACTCAACTCCAGCCAATTTAAACTTGGTCAACTTTAATCAGAGGTCTATTGCACCAACACCTATATGTCTAATTTTGAAAGTTTTGAACTATTATATGAACATCTAAATCTATTGAAGCGAAAGCTGACATCGCTCACCCCAAGCAGCCCAGTATCGCCGGTCCCACGGTAAGATATAGGCAAATAAATCACGGGTGATATTTTTTTCCTAGTGCAGTGATTCTTTGCATGGGGGAAGTCAGATACTCAACGAGACATTTTGCACTCATTAAAAATTGACATCAAAATCTATTAGAACAAACATCCTGGCAAATACTAACTATGACATCCTGGCAAATACTAACTACGACAAACCGAGAGGACAACATCTAAATCTATAAATAAGCACTTTCATACGTTCCTTGGATCATCTAGAGTTGTATGTTTCTTCTTCAATTTAGACCCGTCTAAGACCATGTAATATTTTTGACAAAATAACTACATGATGAACTCGAACCGGAATAATAATTTTACAAACAAAAACTCCTATTCACTAGAGGCACAAACTTGATTACTTTTCTTATTCAGACAAAATATAGTAATAGTTCTAAACACAACTGCTATTAAATTTCAGTAAGTTGGAGTTACACATGCACATATTCTGATTTACATGGACAAAAAATTTCTACAGAGGCATAACAAAGTCACGTAGCTATACTAATTTAAATCTTTTGAACAGACATCAAAATTTATGATCCAAGCTAGACTAATTTGGGCACGATTTATGATCCAAGCTAGACTACTTTGGGCACGATTGTATCAACGCATACATGACATCAGTCTATCCAACTCAAGTTAGACTAACAGTCAAAGCAAGATAGAGGATAAATAGACTACTTAAAAAAATTATGGGTCAGATACACTAAAAAAATAATGATTTAGGGACGAAAATCTAGGACGAAAAATATTCGTTCCAAAATTGTAATAAATTTGACGACAAAAACAAACATCGAACCAAATTACCAACGAAATCTGTAATAAAATAATTTCGTTTCAAGTTCCCAACAAACTATATTTTCATTGCTAAATATGTCTCGTAATTTTGGATGAATCCTGGATTCGTCCCCAAATTTGGGATGAATCCTCGATTCGTCCCCAATTCTTAGACGAATCTAGGATTTGTCCCCAATTCTGGGATGAATCTAGAATTCGTCCCATAATTGAAAATTTAAAAAAAGGAAAAAAATAGGAAGGTTTAGATATAGACCTAGAGACATCAAAATTTCATGAAACAAGTTTCTATAAGTTTGTAATAATTCTCGTAATACTATCCTCATAAATAATTTTGACCGAATATATTGAATGTTAGGAATTTTTTATCCGAATTTGACCTATTTGAGTTAAAAAATTGTCACACTCAAAATATTACGTCAAAATTATGGATGATGATATATTTATAATCAAGAGAATGATACAAACTTATAGAAACTTGTTTCATAAAATTCTGATTTA
>JBBMJZ010031857.1:0-10128 GCA_037833815.1 Zingiber zerumbet
AGTTCGTTGAAAAGCTTCTGGACCAAGGCTATATTTATAGCCTTGTTCGGGGCGCCTGGAAGGGTTCCGGGCACCCTGGGGGAGATAAATTTTATCCCCCAACGGTCGGATCGAGTCAAACCTCGATCCAGTCAAAAAACCACTACCGGGCGCCCGGAATGGTTCCGAGCGCCCAGAATGGATCCGGGCGCCCGGACCATTAAAGTCAACCGAGTTGACTTTTGGTCCAGGCTCTCTTCTCCGGTTCAACTCGCCTCTGGTCCGGGTCTTTCTGCTGCAGCTCCGCTTGCTTGGGTGATCTCTGACATCCGGAATAGGGCTCACCCGAACCCAACTTCCGGTCTTATCGAGCAGGCTTCCCTCCGGCTTCTCGTCCCTCGGAATCGCCACATGCTTCCTTCTCGTCCACCAGCGTACTCATCCGCAGTCTTCATCTCTCGATCGCCGACCTTCTCGCTAGCTGCGTCTCTTGCTCCCCGAGCAATCTTCCACTCTAGCTTTCGTCCCTCGGAACCACCGCACGCTTCTTTCTCGTCCGCCGGTGTACTCTTCCGCAGCGCCTCGTCCCTCGGACGCACCGCGTGTCGTCCTTCTCGCTAGTTGCGTTTTCCGCTCGACTACCTGTGCTCCTAAACTCTTGCACACTTAGACACAAGGTTAAAAATACACGGGACCTAATTTAACTTGTTGATCACACTAAAATAATCTTAGAGTTCTAACAATAACAATTTGCCATAACGTTAGTATGCAAAGAAGGGGGACAAATTAGACTACCAACAAATTGTTATAACGATTTTCTATATATAGATTTACATTGATTGATGCACACTAAATTTAGATATCGATTAATTAGTTAGTTATGAGAAAATGATGATCATCTTGAGCTATAATTATGGCTTTAAACTAGCAAACTTATAAGATTTGCTAACCTAATTAATTAGCTTAAACTTCTCTTCAGTTGATTTAGATACCCCCAATATGAAAAATAATATAATTCAATTAATTGTTTTATAAAATAAGATAAAAATATATATATTTCAAAATTAAAAAAGAATAATAAATTGAAATTTAATAATTAATTTAAATAAAGTTAATGAAAAATCTGTTTTCTCCCCCTAAATTGGGCCCTTTTTTAAATTTGGGCCTCTTATTAATTGGATCTACCTGCCTTGGGCTTGACATTAGTAAATACGACTCCGCCCTTTGTTCTTGTCGACGGCCGCCCTCGTCGCCATCTTCTTCTTCTTAGCCGTCCTCCTTCAGCGTCGGGGCCTCCCTACTTCGTCTTTCCTGCGTCCGCCCTCAGATCCAATGGCGGCGCGTAGCTTCATCCTCTGGCTGCATGGGTTGGGCGACTCCGGACCGGCCAACGAGCCCATCCGGACCTTCTTCTCCTCTCCCGAGTTCAAGCTCTCCAAGTGGTCCTTCCCGTCCGCCCCTCGCTCTTCCGTCTCCTGCAACTGTACCATCCCTTATACGCTCCTTTATTTCCTTTTGTTTATAAAGATCAACGGAAAAGGGCAAGGCTTCGTACTGATGCAATTGGAGTAACTCTGTTATCGGTTTCCGCTTCTGATCCACATCGGTATTAAGCCATAAGTTCACCACTGAATTCCCGTGTCGTTTCGACGAGGAAAAACACACCTTTTTTTGGATGCAAAATGTAGCATTTCTCCCCATTTTTGCGCAAAACTAGGATGCTTCCGATCTAGGGTTTATGCGGAAGGGGTACTAGTTGTGTTTGGTCAGTAGGAACCTGCTAAGTGAAGTTTGATCTATATGCATTCAGCAAAGAAACGACCTTTCATTTGATACTTGTAGTATTCCTACTAGGAGAATAAATTTTCGTCTGAGTAGTGTTTTCTTACTTTGCAGATGGTGCTGTAATGCCTTCCTGGTTTGACATTTATGAGATACCTGTGACTTCTGTAAGTTTTTCTTTAACTAGTTCACGTTTCAATTCTTGTCCAATGCTAATGCTAACCATTGCAAATTATATCACTTCACTGGTAACTTCCTCTTATGATCAAAAGTTCCTTGGTAAACAATCTAGCTAGCTGTTAAATAACACTGCTTGAACATGGATACTGGGAATAACACTTGTCCATATGAATCTAGCACGACTAAATCCTGGAAAATAGTTGTTCACTGTCATCCATTCCAATATCTTGTTTAGACCAGGCGTGCATTTTTTCACCCATCAATACTGAGAGGCCCGTAATCTAAATTTTAAGTAGTTGGAAATTTTCCTAACAAATTTAATGCCTTGTTGATAAATTCAGGAATCCCCCAAAAATGAAAGTGATGTTCTTAAAGCTGTTCAGAACGTGCATGCTATGGTAGACAAAGAGGTTGACAATGGAGTAAACCCTGAAAACATATTTGTTTGTGGATTTAGCCAAGGAGGTATAGAAAAAAAAACACCCTACTTTGACAGTTTATAATAACACGATAATGGAAGCTGATTTGGGTGATTAACATTTTACAGGCGCTTTGGCATTGGCAAGTGTATTGCTTTACCCAAGAACTTTGGGAGGTGGTGCAGTTTTTAGTGGATGGGTCTCTTTGAATTCATCAATTATTGAACGTATTTCTCCAGAAGCCAAAAAGGTATTTCAATAGGATCTTTGCCACCTTAACAATATATATAGTTTAACTCATACATTTGTGTTTTAACTTTTAAGTTCCCTGTTGATCAGCTTTTAGTTATTCTAGTTCAGTATTTACATTACACCCAACGATACACAATTTTTTAACGATGATTGGCAGGGAACAAACATATTGAAAACTAGTTGGTCAGGCATTTGCAAGAAATGTACATGTTGACTACGTACATTTTTTCCCCACTTTATCCAAATCCATTTCTATTTACTTGTTCCTTTGTCATATGGGATGGTTGCAGACACCTATTCTCTGGTCTCATGGTATGGCAGACCGAACTGTATTATTTGAGGCGGGGCAAGCTGGACCTCCTTTTCTTGAGCAAGCTGGTATGAGTTGTGAATTCAAGGTAATCGCCGTTAGCTTATTGCCTTCTGCATCATGGGAATTAGAACATAAAAAAGGCTTTAAAATGTCTTTCTTTCTCCTGAGTTTTCCTCAAAAAAAAAAGGCTAAAAGAAGATTAATGAACTTTTCCTGCTACTCTGAAATTAAGTAGTCAAAAGGAAAAAGCTTTCCTATATTTTCTTCCTTCAGCTCTTCCACTTTGTCCCCAAAAGTGTGTTAGCTCCATTCTATTATTATCATCTAAGTTCCTTTCGAATTTGCAGGCTTATCCTAATGTTGGTCATTCTATCACCACCGAAGAATTGCTGCATCTTCAATCGTGGATCAAAGCTCGTCTGAAGAATTCTTCATGAAGACCATCACCAACTTCTCTTCACAATACTACGATCGTGCTTGGCAATAGAAGAACAGATCATTTACTTCTCTTGACCATAGGCTCTGGTATGGCTATGCATCAACTGCGACACCATCTTGTTTTCCAATTCATGTGGGTGGATATTCAAAACTGTTGTCAAATTTTTACGCATACAATTACTTATCTGTATTGAGTTGGAACAAGTGAGAATATTGTTAATGAAGTTGTGTCATTTTTTTTATTGAGGATTTGTAGCATCTTAAAAATCGGATTAATTCTAGTGCTAATTTGATTTTCCCACTGCAAAATTTTAAGAATGTTATGGAGGAAATATTTGAGCAATGCATTTTAACAGCCAATTAAAGAATCGACAATTCATCCTACAAGACTGCCAATAGGAAGTAGTAATTTCCCTCCCCACTTTCCCTTCTTCCACCAAACCCTCTTATTAAACAAGACAAAACACAAAACAAGGAGCCCTTTTCCTTCATTAATTAATGTGTCTGTGGCTCAACAACTACACGGGAGCAAAAACACTTCCTGTTTCCAACACTCATCCTCCTTCCTCACCAAACTCTCAATCCAAAGCAACCATTTTTACTGCGCCTCCCCTGCTTCCTGCCGCACCCAGACCTTCAAAAAGCGATCTTGCAGATGAAGAAGCCCTCCAATGGCGTCGCGGCGCGAGGGGTTCACCCCGCCCCGCAGCTTGACCGCCTGGCGGCGCTCCCGTCGGCGGTGCTGGCGCTGGCGGTCGCGTTGTCCGCCGAGGAGCAGGAGGTCCTCGCCTACTTGCTCTCCTCTGGTGGGGAGTGGCCCCGCCAGCGGGAACACCTACCGGAGCTGGGATGCCGCTGCTTCGGGTGCTACAAGAGCTTCTGGGCGCGGTGGGACGCGTCGCCGAACCGGAAACTCATCCACCGTATCATCGACGCCGTGGAGGAGGGCATCGAGTGGCAGGAGCAGGAACGCGGCCGCGTCCGCCGCAGCCGGAGGCGGAGGACGAAAGGCGCCAACTTGGAGGCCACCTCGACAGCAGAGGAAGATAAATCGGCGCCGGAGGCGACGCACTTCCCGGATGACGACGACGGCGACGAGTGCGACGATCGTGCCAGTAACTCCACCATTAACGGAAGCAAGAGCTCTGCGAGGGGATTGATGAGCTTCATCGGTGAAAATTTTTGGCGCGTTTGGAAGAGAAATCATTGAGAAATTGAAATGCGAAAGAAAAAAAAGGCAAGATTTTTGACATTCGAAGGTCAGATTTTGATGGAAGAAGTGATCTTACTCCTTTTTTTGCTTTGTCGCAACGAGAACTAGGGTTCTAACTTCTTGGCCAACAATGGCCTTTTTGCTCAGTGTAAACAATCACTCCTTCAGGAACAAGATAGTTTCCAGAAAATTTTTTATTTTCTTTTAATTCAATTTTATGTTTTTTCGAATAAGAAAATATGGAGCATGAATTAACTTATTCGCTAAAAAATAATATATTCAAGAAAAATATTTTTTTTAATATATTTTATAGTTTATTGAAAAATTGCAGGAATAGTGACGTGATAATTCATCATGATTCCCAAACCGACATAATTAATAAAGAAATTTAACTATTTAACACCTTTTTATATCGGCAATTACCTAAAAGGACTGCTGATGAGATATTCTGAAGTCTGAACCGTATCCATATATACCATTTATCAAAAATTCTAATATGATATTATAACATATTAAATTTTTTTATATAGATATTAATTTTATTATTTTTTAATATATCAAAATATTAAATAATTTTGTTATAAAGCACTATTTTCTTAAGGTATAAAATTCATGAGTTCTCAGGTCTATCCCGTCCAGTGGAGGTGATTTATGTGGCAAGAAAATGTGGAGGGCCGAAATAGAAAATGTCAGAATGGTTCAAATCGTAATTTTGGATATTTTCCGATTGTTGGACATCTTGTAGTGCAAGAAAAGAACGGCTATAAATAGCTCAGTCGATGTTGCCGTCCATTTCCTTCTCGTCTCTCCTCTCCTACGGCGGAAGGAGGAGGGCATCGGTTGCTCGTTTCTTCTAAGACTGCGTCGGTTGTCGGTGCGTTCTCTCTTCTTGTTTTTTTTTTCTAGGAACACATCGGTTGTTGGTGCGTTCTCTCTGTTGCTTTTAGTTCTTTCTTTTTCATTTTTAATTGTGAGCTAGAGACGAACGAATGGGGCAAACCCTTTTAGGTCATATGTTTAATTTTCAGTTCTGTTTTGTCTCTAATTAACAGAAACTACGATTAGACCCTAGGGATTTCTTTATCGGATGAAAAGCGATATTCAATACATTCGATGTTTGAGATTTTCCATGGTCACATGGAAATTCAAAATATCACAGGCTATTATTACAAAATCTAAGATATTTTGTGATCACGAGTTGTTGATTGGCGGCTGCATTGGTTCATATTAGATTGGTAAAACAATACTCTTTATCTACACAGGTTCACTCTGAGTAGTGGTTCCTGGCCAGTCTTGTAAATTGATTTTTCCAATTTGATTTCACGTCGGTATTTTGGGGTTCTTAGACATCCTGCAAGTCGAGGTTTTTTTGTATCAGCCATATTACCTTACAGTTTACAGAATTTCATAATCCGTATCCAAAGTACGACCTAACTTGCTTGTGTACGTGCTGCCTAACTTTTCTGAATTGCAACTGTGCAAGGTCAAAGAAGACATGATATTTTCATTTTTACTTCATGTGGTGAGTAGATTGAAGTAAGTACATATGCTCCGTAGAAATGTTTTGTGGGCAAATCAGATCTCAGCAAGACGTAGGCATGCTTAAGTGCTGTTGAGGACAGACCAAATGCAATCTGGTATACTCGAGAAACAAAGTTCTACAACCTAGAAATATTTGGTTGCTGTTAGTTTTTCTGTGTTCATGGGGGATTTGGATGTGATATTCAATATAAATATGAGATTTGTGCAATCACGGTGAATTATATTTCTAGTGCCTAGGAGAACACATGGAGTGGATGCTGGCTATTATTTCAGTGTAATATATTTATAATCACACAAGATGAGATGTTGTCATTTTCTTCTAACATTTGACCATTAGTGATGGATTTTAACCGGGAGAACATCAAGTGAGAATTTGTTCGAGTAAACATTTGCCATTCATTAAGAAAACATAGTGTGTATGCAGCGATCAATGTGGAAGGATTATGGGAGTGTTCTCAGACATACCGCTGCAGGTCCCAGACACAGGACTGGCTCATTGCAGTTTATACTGGTGGTTTTTTTTTTCCAACTGTAGAGGACCACACCAGCCAAGGCAGGTGTTGGTTACCATCTTCCTGTCACCTCTGCTATATGACGGAATTAGATGTATGTTAAGCATGTCTTCAATAGAAGAAGAGGCATAGTTGAGGCCATTGAAGATTCTAGGGTGTTCAGATAATTGTTTTAGAAATTAAATATGTTGTATGGTTAGTTTTCCACCAAAGAAATGGGCATTAGTAAGCAATCAAATTGAACCCAAATAACACCATGTTGTACCTCATAAAAAAAGTTCTATGTAACTCGGATTAAAATTTATCGTTATCAATTTTTGGTTTGGAACTTTTTAAACCATGCTAATTAGATTTATTTTATTATTTAAGACAACATTTTTTCAATATCAATGAGCATGTGGTTGATTGCTTTCTCTTTATATCAGTGTGTAACTTAAAATTTGTAGGTCTTCAAATAAATGGTGATGCACACATTTGTTACATCACCAGCACCAACAGTACAATGGCCAGCTTTTCTTCATTCCCAGAGATTATTAGGTACAAATATGACACTGCTAAAAAGTTCTATTTTGATTTTGACTGAGTATGTGCAGATATTTTGTTTTCTCTGTAATTTTTCAATTTTCTATTGTCTCAATTCATTGAGCACATTTTGTCTACTGAGACTAAGGGATAATTGTTTGAATTAATTAGGTATCATGGGAGTTTATTTAGATAATTGCTTCATTATGCAGTGCAAACATGCAATGCTTGAAAAATTTGAAGATTTATTAGATATAAATTGCTTCTGGAACCTTTGATGAAAGCAATGAACTAGCTTTTAGGTTAATATTTAACGCACTTTTTGGTTGGGAGGGAAATCAGGTTTTCAACGAAATTGGTGATGTAAAAAGGCAACAATTTCCATTTCTAGTTTTGAGAGCCATAATTTGTTTGTTACATGAAAATAAAGTTCAACTAAAAATTGTTTTCAACAAAAATTCAGGAATAACTTTGATTAGCTAAAGTAGTTACTTGGGCAGATAAACTAAATTCAACTAAGTTGACTAGCCTGTCGAACTAGGCTATTCTGTATGCCAAACTAATTTGACCTATAGGTAACACCAGCCTGATTGAACCAACTAAGTTGGTGATGCAAAATAGATATGGATTTTTTGTATTTGTAAGGGATTAATTTGGTAGGCTCTCCTCTTCAGGAGAATAATTTTTTATTAGTGTTTTAAGATGGTAATTTTTTTGTTTTAGGATGTTTAATAGTTTTGAGAGACAAGAGGTTTCAATATCATTTCTCTGAGTTTGATTTGATCTGGTTTTGTATCAATTTGGTAGCATAGCATTTTTCAGGCTATATCAATTTGCTATCAATCTATTAGCCCATTAGTTTATGGGCCATCTGCATGAACTTGGTAGATTGGCTCCAACTATCGGTTGACCCAAAGCCAACCTGTCTAGCTGTAGTAAGTTGACCTTATCGATCAATCGATTAATTCAGATTGACACTATCAAATCTGTTGGTATCAAAGACTAAGAAGATGCTAGATTAGTACAATCATTTGTTACTAAGACAATGAGATATATCAGATAAATTTCACGAAAATAACTTTGAATCTTTGGCACTAAGAGTTACCTATAGTGCTTGTCTGAGATCACTTCTGATCAAGAATTCTTACTTGCTGACAAAGGCCCAGAAAACTCTAATTCAAAGAATCTGATGTGTTTACATCAGTTTTTATCATATAAACAATGATTTTTTTTTGAACCTCTTTCAATGGGTCTTGTAGCAACTCTGGATTCCATCATATCAATAAAGGTTTGATCTTCATTATACTCCTAGGTACTTCTTGTATCAACTCTGTATCTGCCTTCTATGGGTAAGCTTCATGCTTTGTTGTTTTTTTGGATACTCTAGGTTGGATAGTACTCTAATGGAAGTCGATTACTTCAGGAACTATACATTATTGGGTTTCAGTTTTTCCCCGTTCTTTTTCCAAATCAGATCCTGGGATTCATTTTGTTTTATTATGTTCTTATTTCTAAGTATGTGACTAAACATGCCTAGTTCGCCCAATAAAGCAGATAGTAAACCAAATGGGATGATGGTATCTCAACTCTGCCAGAGCTGATATTGTTGTTTTCTTGTTCATATACAGAGAAAAGAAGGCTTCAACTTAGCCAGAATGGTCATGGACATTCTGTTGCATTTGCCAGAAAAATTTCTCCATCCACAAGGCTACGTGTCGTGAATTCGGTTTGTGGCACAATAGAACAATCAGTCATCCAATATAGATACATCATTTGCCACTTAGCAGCATTTTTTTAATAGCTCACTTGCATTTGTTTTTCTTCTGTATTATTGATTGTATCCAATTATATGCTTCAGAACGCCACTTGTGCGGCAACTCTGACTGAAAAGCCAACAGCAAGAAGTCGATCATCGACGATCTCAACCACTCCCACGAAAGGTGACTTTCCTAACTTTAGTGCGGTCACTTATCCAAATTTGAGTAGATTTTATCAAAATGTTATTTGAAAATTTATATTTTAAATGAAATCTTATCCTCCTTTGAATTAGATACCCAGAAACCTATGAAGCTTGACGATGGGGGCCAGGGGTTCCCTCCATGGTTTGGTGGCGGCGGCGGTGGCGGGGGAGGAGGCGGTGGGAGTTCATCGGGGGGATTCTTTTTGTTTTCATTGTTACTATTTTTTGATTACTTGAAAGAGCTAGAGGGGGATGACCCTTTCGATGATAGGGGAAGGATGTACTAATTAATATTTCAGATACATTACACGTTAGCATCGCATCGCATGCATCCCTTTTCTTGTTGCAAGGAATTTCTTTTTCATGTATATTCCATATATAGTTCGGATCTTTTGAATAATTAATAATATTCTAATTTGCTGTTTGATTCTAGTTTTTTATTAAGGAAATTCAACTAAATTAAATCAATTTTAGTTCTATTTTGCAAGTCGAGACCGGGACGAATTAGTGACACTCGGTCCATGTTCGGATAAATGACAAATATTGGATATATTAAAAGACTGAAAGGGGAAGTATACTAGATTAGTTACCCTTATCATTTTCTTTTAACAGCTTTCATCTATTTGCACATCTAAGCCCGAAATAATCTATTGTTACTCTTGGGTTGGTTCGTGTCATTTCCACCCAAAATTATTAAATCATTTTATAATTTTTAAAAACATATCGTAATGCATAGTTTGTTTTACATTAAACTAGTTATCACGTAACTACACTATTACTTCGGATCCTCTGTCCTGAAATTTCTCTGTCCCCGTCCCACTGCCGATCGGATGGACCAGATTACATCTCAATGATGCCTTGCATATCAAGAGGATATTGTACACATCTTAAAGATGTCATGATGCATTGAAATGTAATCTGATCCGTCTGAATGGTAGTGGGACACGGGGACAGAAAAATTTTGGGACAGAGAATCCGAACTCGGTTGGAGATGATCTTAGCAAGAAGACCTTTTT
>JBBMJZ010031916.1:0-10125 GCA_037833815.1 Zingiber zerumbet
TTTTCTTTGAGTTGAACTGATATTTTTATTTTTGTTTGAGGTGACTCAAAGTTAATTTAATACAGTCTGTCTATCATCCGTGGCCTCCGGCTGTCTGTCTCAATTTAAAATTATAATTTACATAATTTTTGTGGGTAGGTGAATTTAGAGAAGTTCATAATTAATTTGGAGGCTGTCTGTCTCGATTTAAAATTATAATTTACGTGCTATTTTCATGGGAAGGTGCTATTTTCATGGGAAGGTAAATTTAGAGAAGTTCATAATTAATTTTAGTTGAACTCTGATCAGGATTTAATGTATAAATTATATAAAGGATAAAGAATTACGGACTAGAAAATCTGGGCTCATCCAAAAGACGCATTTCTTTACTATTTTACCCGGATTAAAAGTTGATTTTTTTTCTTCTCTACCTTTTTACCCGTAATAGTGTTTTTCTCTGGTTAAATTAAATTAAAACTTACTCTCTGGTAAAACTTTCTCTACCATCACGGTTGATTTTTAAAAATTAATATTACAATACAAAGGAGAGAAATAAATTTAATTTAATTTAAGAGGAAAGAAAAATGAAAAAAAAAAAAAGTTGTTGAAAGAGAGATGATAGAGAAGAAAAAGTGTAGCGGGATAAAACGGGAAATATCAACGTCTTTTGAGTATTTTCAAAATTTAGGGTGTCTTTTTAAAAAAGATTATAATTTTAAAATATTTTAGATTTATTTTAAATTTACGGACATTTGGAACAAATATACTCTTTTATAAATATCAAAGTTGTGTATAAAGTTTAAATTTTTTTAAAGGTAAATTGTGCAATTTGGTAAATTTCCGTTGAAAACTATTTTCAAGCTTACCACTGTCTGAAATTAATCTTTTATATATCTATACTGGATCAATATTTAGTTTTTGGATGTTATAATTAAAAAAAATAGATTTTTTTTAGTTACGATTGATATAAAGATATTTTTGAAGGGAGTCTTAATATAATAATAAAATTATAGTTGTGTGACATGATGAATAAGTTCGAGTTTCAAAAATTACTTTTTACAATGTTGAATAAGATTATGTATAATAGATCCTTGGATGAGGATTTCGTGAATTACTCTTTTATTGATATGGAGATATTTTTATAATCAAAATAAATTTAGACAAGTTATGGTGGTGTCTTGCAATGGATAATTTGGCTAGATGGGCCTATTAGGTTGATCAAGACAACTTGATCAATCAAGTTAAGTGAATTTTGATCATGTAGTAAGATATAATATGAAAATATCGTTGTAACACCCACTCAACTAAAAATAATTATTATTCAACTTAAAAATATCTATTCATAATGCAGGATATAATTATGTACAATTGATCTGATATAGTAATTTTTCCTCAAGACATCACATTGATGCGTGCATCGAATCATCCTTTATAAATCAACATAAGAATATTTTATTTTTAAAAATAATTATTCTTAGAAATGTCAACGCGAACCATTTGAGAAGAGAAAAATTAAAATAATATAATTGAACTATGATATTTTAAAGAGAGAAAAATAGTTGATTAATTATTCAAACTATCTCTATAATTAATCCTCCTATAATCATAAACAACAATTCTAAATATCTTTTTGACAAATTCTCTATAATACTTTCTATAACCAAATCCTTAAATATATATGTCTAAGCTAAGAATAGAATATGCCTAACAAACTTATCCATCAAATTTACAAAATAAAAATTTAGAGAGTTTTCTACGTGTATATATACGAATGAATACAATAACAATCAAGCTTTAATTTACTAAGTATGATCAACTATATAAATTCATCTATGTTATTGAGTTATATTCCCTATTATATCAATATATATATATATATATATATATATGATACGGCACATAAAGGAAGGGTTCGATAAGACCAAAAAGCCAAAAGTCAAGAGGATGTGACAGTTAATAGTCAAGAGGACGTGACAGTCAATAATCAAGAGAAGATAGAATCAGAGTTGCTTCGCATCACCAGCCGCATAATTCCTTATCAGTCACAGGCAGGGCAGGTCCCCGGGTCTAAGCCCTAAAATGAGATATTCCCCAACTGGCTCTGCAGCAGCCATATCATGAAGGCTAGATCCATATCATGAAGGCTAGATCCTAAGCCATCGTCTCCAATAATCCCTGACCGAGTTGACACGACTCCTCTTCATCAAAGCTCAATCCTTGTAGCACATCTGAGTAGTCACCCCGAGCTATCTGTAGCTGAACCTCTGCGAGACGGATAACACTAAGTGACAACAATGTTAGGGAATCATAACCTCCTATTAGAAAATAACTACCATCTGTTAGGGAATATTTTAGTGGTCTATCACACACTGAAGATGGAACCTTCCTCCGACCAATGGGAGGCTACTAGACGTCCTCTCTCCCCCAACATACCCTGACACCTAACATCCTCTGGTAGCGATCGGGCTCAAAAGGCAAGCAGAGTCTTATAAAAAGGAAGATCCTCTTCCTTATCCAGGTACACGCACATCCGTACTTGTCTTCAATAGTTTTTTTCCTTCCATTGTACATTGATTTTCTAGGGAAAATGACTTGACTTGAATGTCGGAGGATCTGCGCTGGGACTTTTTCCTTGATTTATTGTGTCTAATACTCCGTGTGCTTGTCTGAATGTGTGCAGAATCTAAGTATCACCAATTCTCCTACTATAGACCTCGGGGTTCCATTGGGGGGGAGGGGGGTTCGCTTTTCGGACGCGCATACACAGGGTGCGTCAAAGTCACATCTCCGTCAATACCAACGGCATCTCCATCGGCTTCATCTGACTCAGATTCTGAACATGATCAATATATTTAAATAAACTTTGTCTTATTTTATTACTATTAACTAAGTATTTTTTATTTTTCACTTTTTTACTAAGTATTTTTTATTTTTCACTTTTTTTATTTGAGGTGCATATTTATCATAGTTTTATATTATCTAACTAAAATATTTATAGATCGTCTAAATACATATACATACCATCTTAAATATGTCTCTTAAAATTCTCTCTCAATAGATATAATTTCAACTCTCTCTCTAATATTTTCATTTCTTATCCTATCCATCCTCATATTCATACATCCATTTTAATATCTTCATCATAACTTGGGCCGCAATTCAGAATCAACTAAAAATCTACCGATAATAACCAAAAGAATGTGCAAAGGCAGTTGCCGAAACAACGATGGCAACTCAACGACAATGGAGATGATAACAATAGCAAGCAAATGCGCCAAACATGAAATTCATAAGAAACAAACAACTCCAAACATGCAACCTCAAGTAAACAACAATGCGAAGAACCGAACGACAAGCCAAGATAGTTGCTTAACCCAATCAAATCAACACTAGTCAAACTACGAGTTTCGAATGATTAATCATATTATGTACACAAACGGATTTTGCAAGTATCACTAGAACTGGAACTCCATCAAAAACAAAGTTCACACCCTAATAGATATTCAAATTGACTATAGTTCTAATTCTCTGTAAAATCTGGCAACAAAATCAATATAAAAATATGGTGGACGGATGAAAATCTCTAAAAGATGGAAAAATATTTTTTTTGTGAAAGGGTTTGACGGATGAAGACATCAGAAAAATAGCATCCCTTACAAAGTCATAAACACAAATGTTTATTCAATATTGTATGTCTGCTCTATTGCATTACACTGAGCCGTATCGAAATGTTTATTCAAGATTGTAGTAATACATAATACAACGCTGAAAGACGTCTCCTACTGTACCTGCAAAATGAGGTGGTGGCTGTTGCTCTATTTTCCCTTCATGCCAGCCAAAACAGTTGCAGCTTGACGCGCGAAATAGGTGAGGATGATGTCTGCACCAGCTCTTTTGAGGCACAGCAGCGACTCCAGCATGACCTTTTCTTCATCAATCATTTTTAGAACAGCACCAGCCTTTATCATTGAATACTCACCAGAGACCTATATTGTCATAAAGATATTTATTCTATGGATGATGTTGTCACAATAAGTCCTAGTACTAGAAAATAGGGTAAAAAAGCTAAATGAAGTCAACGAAAATTTGTCATCTGCAGCAACTTTGAAATCCTATTTGATGTTTGGAAAGTTTTAGTCATTGAATTAAGATGCAAGCCAATTGCCTCCTTGAATGGAAAGCAAAAGCTGGTTTATTTTGACATTGCAGTAAAGTGGTATAGTAGAAAATTATGTTATATTAAATTTGGAAAATGTTTAGATTGTTTGTGGAATTTATTATAGTTTTTTCCGATACCCAAATCATATCTTTTATAAAGAATCGTCTTATAAAATGCATTAGGATCCCTTATATTCGATCCCCTTGAATTTATGTAGATGCTTGTCAGTAGCTGAACTATCCCTTCCCTTTGGCATTGGCTTTCTCTCTTGGACGTTAGGAGACTGGCCTTTTCATCGACACTGACTCCTCCAACCATGTGAACTGTAAGGGCAGAACCCTCATCTCCTCTACATTCAGACACTTGTTCCTCCATGTCTCCACACGCCTTGTGCACCCCAGCCACCAGCAAAGATCTTGATCAGTTGATCTCATTGAATCCTGCACATGAGGCCTAAGTACCACTGAGTTGCTGAAGTCACAGTCGTTTGCACACAGAGACATACACCTGCCCCTTGTGTATCGACTTGTGGCTGCCTCACTTGTCACCGAGTGGCGCAGTCGCCTGCACCTGTTGCCTCCACAGCTATATCTCATGGCATTGAGGTGCCATCAGCAACATTGTCAGCCTTATGCAGTAAATGTTTGTTAACGCCAATAAAGGTTTGTTACCATCCTTAGTGCTAGAGATTTTGTGTCACCACACATCTCCTCCCTGTTGCTTCGTATACCACAGTAGGCACTACAACAATTGATCATCTCCATCCACTTGGACTTGATAACAATTGACATTGCTTCCTAGGAACAATCTTCGTGCAAATTATGTCCAGCACTGATTTCCTCTGACCAAGTATTGTCTGTCACCCGCTAGTCCCTTTGTTGTCAGCACACTGTACACTACCCCATTGTAGTTGCACCTCATCACCACCACCGCCATCTCTACTCCACATAGACCCGGTCGTGTCAACCACATAACTTCTTCCCTCATTTTGGTAGTTTTTGACTTGGTAATTGTCATAATTAAAACAAAAAGAGATATATTTAATGTTTAATCAAGTTCTTTATGGTATATCCTAGAATATTTTTATTTTTTTCAATTTTGTTTGGTTGGATTCTTTAAAGGGACCTCGATCCCCGTGTTAGAACTACTTCATGATAAAATTTCCTCTTTGTGAGTTCCATTTTTGGTGTGAGATCATTTTTTCACTGGCATTGTTTATCCTTCATGCAACCTTAAGTGCTACTAGATCTCTATGTGAAGTTTGATCTGCTCGCATGCTCCTCTAAAATTACAAACAAGGCAGAAATTCCATTGAAAAGAAACATACTCAAAATGGTAGTGAATACTAGAGTATACTATGATACCGAAAGCAAAGGATACCTTCTTTCTGAACTAATGAAAAACTGCTACAAAATGTGCATAATATTGAATGCGAAATATAAGCAAGGGGTTAACCTGATAAGCAGCTATTGGTAAAGCAGAATTATCACGAAGAAGACGTATGACATCCAAATAAGGCAAGCCAGGCTTTACCTACAATATGGAATTACAAAATTCTTATGCTGAAAGGAAAAAAAAACAAATTGGAGATATCATAAAGAGCTATTCATATTGAATGGAAACCAACTAACCAACAGGATATCTGCTCCTTCAGCCTCATCAGCTCCGACTTCTATGAGGGCCTCTCTATAGTTTGCAGGGTTCATCTGGTAACTTCAATCAGCAAAGAAGTACTACAATTAGTTTAACTTGGACATTAATCAAGTAATACATCCCTAAAATGGACAACAAAGAGATTTCAGAAAACAATATGCTGCTTGCTTACGTTTTTTTATCTCCAAAGCGTGGGTTTGAGTCTAGAGCTTCTCTAAAGGGACCATAAAAGGAGCTGGCATACCTGATTATGCAAATGCATTTAGTAGAAGGGTTAGCATTAGACTTTTGAGTTTTTGAAGTTGGCTATTTCTAACATGTTAGCATGGTTTTAACATTGCAGTACCAAAGAACCAAACTAGAGCAGTCAAAGGAAATACTTAGCGGTGTATGACATTATGGACACATCATGAAATCCTTCAGCATCAAGTGCTTCTCTAATGGCACCAACACGACCATCCATCATGTCACTGGGGCTAACTACATCAGCACCTGCACGGGCCTGTTTGTCAACCAGATAGCATAAATTCAACAATTGCCATTAACAATAATAAAATAATAATAAAAAAAACTTAAAAGAAAATCTTAAATACCTGTGAAACTGCTTGTTTGCATAACTGATACACTGTTTCATCGTTCATAATAACACCTTCAGATAAAAGGAAAGCAACTCGTGTAAGTATCAAACTTCTTAAAGTTTGTAATTTACATGCTCACAACAATTATAATGAATCAACACAAAATACAAATCCCTTCGTCGAGGAAGTGTTGAGTGCGGAAGGTAATAATTCTTTTGTCATAGAATGCAATTGAACATATGAATTATTTTTGTCCTATATAATATATTGAGAACGGAAATAACCATCCTGATATATTTTTGGTTTCAATTTATGTTGACCTAATTCAAGTAATACTACCATTAAAATTTTATCTCAAACTTTCTCTTAATCTTAATCAGAAACATATGGGTCACATCATGGTCCAGCTCTTCAACCTCATGAAACAAGTGAGTTCTTTGCTAACCCAAGTTGCAAAAACCTCAAAGAAGAATCATAGAAGACTACTTCATTAATAAAGTCAGATTTGAAAAATGAAAGCAAGAAAATAAAAGACGGAAAAGATCAATAAGATTATTACCATCTTCCCTCACAATTCCATCATGGCCATCTGAGGAATAAGGATCCAGTGCAACGTCAGTGTAAATGACCTAATAGATGCAGAAAGTTCAGTTGGAACCTGGAGAAAAAAGAGAAAATGAAGAACAAAAATGCTTACTATCTCTGGGTATTTGTCCTTGAGAAGACGTATTGTTCTAGGTATTAGACCATTGTCATTAAATGCTTCATCTCCTGCTTGAGACTGAATAAAACATGTTGCACAAGTTCAATATCAAACAAA
This sequence comes from Zingiber zerumbet, assembly GCA_037833815.1. Lineage (NCBI taxonomy): Eukaryota > Viridiplantae > Streptophyta > Magnoliopsida > Zingiberales > Zingiberaceae > Zingiber > Zingiber zerumbet. The sequence continues at coordinate 7,190 of JBBMJZ010031916.1, forward strand.
AGAATGATATAAAAGTTACAAGAATATGCAAAAAATAAATAAATAAATAAAAATAACCTTCAAGGCATCAGGAATTTTTGGAAAGAGCACAAAGCTGTAAACACCAACATCGAGTGCCTTGTAAACCTGCATAGAATTAAGGTAGTACTTTATAAAGACAAGTAATGATTAATAGTATAGAAGCTTGTCAAAGAGAAAGAGAAAAAGAAAATAGAGAATAGTTCTTGAAATGGAGTCATTTATGTAATTAATAAGGCTTTCAATTTGCTTGGATAGAGAAGCTATCCTTACTCAAAAGAGCATGTTTATTTACAATTTTCTGAAGCATCCATTTACATTCGAAATTTTCTAATTACCTCTTCAATAAGGCCATGTCTCCATCCCAATCTAAAGCATCCAGGCATAGCCCCAATTGGTACATCCTCTTCACCTATAAACATCAAAAATCCAAAATTGATATTAACATGATATTTCTATCTTCTCTTTGGTTAAATGTTGCATATATAAGAGACACAAATCCACACAAGAGATACTGCAAACTTGAAAATGATAGGAGAAAAAGAGGAATTTCACATTGATAACTACCTTCGTGAATGAAAAGTGGATAGACGAAATTAGAGGGCGACAGAGTTGTCTCCTGGAAAGCAGCTCTTAGTTGAGGCGATTTCCTGTTCCGGCGTGGCCGCCTAGTAAGCGACTGCAGAAAAAAGAATGAAATTCGCATACACTCTTTCGATCTTCCCGATCCAATTCTACAAACATCCATTTTCCTTACATACAAGTGGGTTAACAACGGGTGTTCCGGCAGGGCCCTGTGGCTTATAAAGCGGCGGAGGATCAGGGAAGTTCCCGGCGACAGCTGCAGCCTCACATTCCTCGATGCTCAAGCCCGAGCTTTTCACCGAAACATCTTGGTCGTTGCTTACCCGGACGACTGAAAAAGGCCTCGCCTTGCTTCCCCTCCTAACATCGACGCACGTCCTGGGCGCCAGCGGCCTCAGTCCGACACAGACCTTATCGTCGATGCTCCTCAGTACCCCCACATTTCCATGAGCCGGGGAAAGAATCGAAGCCATCGACGACCCTAGCTGCAAAATTCCTGCAAATCACGGTTCATCAACAGGGCGTTCAAAAGGAAACTGGTACGATTACGAAATCCGAAGAAGCACACGATTGAAAGGATTGCACTGGGATGCAATCAAAGATTCAAAGAATCGAACATCGTGAAGAGCTTACCCTCGGCGTTGGCGGAGAGAGAGCACGGAAGAGGGGGCTTGCTGAACGACGACGGCGACGGACCTTATCTCTAGCGGAACGCAAGATGAGCTCGGCTGTGACATCTCCGTCACGCCCCAGCAAATAACGACACGTTCAAGCATCTTATTGGAGAATCTACGAGGGGGCCAGCATACATTAAGACACGCGTCCTCTCGCTGGGGGAGCAGCTCGGAAACGCGACCGAGAGAGGGAAATCCTACCCAACCAATCGCAGTGGAGAGGCACCGATCTCGCCTTTTTCATTTGGCCCACCGCCGGGCCCCACGGCTGGGTGGACGATGGTGACTTTCTGAGTCATCATCCGTGTTTCTTTCAGCGAATTAGGAAACAAGAAACTTCTCGGCATGGGACGTTAACAGAGTTAGTTATAGTGGGTAAGAGTTAACGTTTTCAACTTTTTTTTTTTAATCTTATTATTATTATATTTTTAAAAATAAATATAATGAATATTAAACTCATAAAATATACCAATCAGGTTCCATATATAAAAAAATGATTTTCTATCAAAAAAAAAAAATCCAAATTTTTTTTCTCTCAACTCATCACTTTTTCCTAACATTTGAAAGTTTGTAGCTTCTATACTAACATTTAAAATCACAATTACTTTTAATATATTAAATATTATATCAACCAATAACAATCATCATTCTCTTTACAGTCATCATAATAATAATAACTCATTCAATACGATATAGAACAAATAAAATTATTATAATAATCATAAAGTATTGTTCCTATCATTATCAAATTATCAATTTTACGACTAAAAATTTAAACATGTACAACCTAAATTGAGATAAATTTAGTTTTTAGATATGACTTATAGGTCGTGACTTATTAAAAAAAATTTTTTATAAACTAGATCAAATAAACTAAGAACCATATATGGTATGTTTTGGATAAGACGAGAAGAATGATCACCCCTGTCAATCTGTCCAAGGACCAACACGGAGGAGGTAAATCACGGGTGGCTACTAGCCGAGGACTTGTTATCACATGATCATTATAAGAGCTATGATCATGATTGCATCCAAAACATTGTGATTGCACATACCAATGCACGTAATCAGAGACGGATCTAAGCAAGAGTTGTCCTGGCCTATAGCCCAGTCCTTTCTAGATCATTCCCTGGTTGCCTCTATTGAGCGATCACCGTCGGCCAAGACAAGGGAGAGGATGAAAGGGAAAGAAGAAAATGCAACGGAAGTAATTAGAAAAATAATTAAAATGTGAATTTAAGTTGTCAAATAATTAAGTGTGCAAATTGTAAATGATTTAATAATAATAAAATTAAATGATTTAAATTGATTAAATTATTTAATTAATTTAAATACTTCTGAAAATTAATTACTTGTGTTATTTAGGATTATATTAAAATGTTTAAGTATTTTTTTTTATGAACTCAAAAAAAAAAGATAGATAGTAGATAAATCTTTAGGATAATTCTACACATATAAGTGAGTGTATTTATCTTTTTTTATGTCTTTAAATTATTTTTTATCTGTGAATAAATAATTAAATTATATATATATATATATATATATATATATAATTTAATTATTTATTCACAGAAAAAAATAAGTTAATTATTTTTTTAATTATTTATTCACAGAAAAAAATAATTAAAAGCGAGTGTATTTGTCTCTTTTTTTTTTTTA
>JBBMJZ010031959.1:0-10124 GCA_037833815.1 Zingiber zerumbet
ACCCCCTAGGGTTTTTACCTTGCCTAACCGCAGCTAGGACTTTCCTGCAAGCTCCATGACACTTGTTAGATCACAAAAAACTTAACTTTGAACCCTTTGCCATTATTAAAACTCGGGTTTGTTCGTCGAATGCTTCCCGCACCAACATATCACAAATGCCCATAAAGATTAAGCAATCTTACTTAATCCTTTACCAACCTTTTTATTTCCTCATAGAAAGGTTCTTAATTGATCACCCTGATCATTTAAGCTCTACCAAATTGATTGTCCTAATCAATTTGGCAACCCTAGTTCATTAACTCGAGTACTAGGTTTCCTTACCCAACATCCGGTCAACCATAAGCTGTTGGAACTCCTCATTACCTAGCATTAGGTTAACCATGACATGCTAGGGCTTCTCCTCCAAGTATCTGGTTAATCTTTTAACCCATTTGGACTTTTCTCCTTGTACCAAGTATCCGGTCGACCTTGATTTACTTGGACTTACTGTCTCATGCTAAGTGTTCCATCCTTCATGATTCACTTGGACTTTCACTCACCAGATGTCCGGTCAATCTTTTGAGCCCACCTAGATTTCCACTACCTAGCTTCACTTGTCAGGACTTTTTATCACCTAGTTTCACTCACTAAGATTTTCCCACTACCTAGCTTCACTCACTAGGGCTTTTCAACTACTTGGCTTCACTCACTAGAATTTCAATTTACCTAACTTCACTCATTAGGACTTTTCTTTGCCTATCTTTAGTCACTAAGACTTTCCAACTGCCTATCTTTACTCACTAGGACTTCCCATCTGCATAGTTTTCCATTAGTCTTGCCCTTGCCTAACCTACAGTTAGGACTTTCCAGTCAAGAATCCAGTCATCCTTGACCTACTTGACTCTTCTGGTCAATGTTTGACCATCAATCTCCCATATAGATAATTATACTAGAAATCTCCATATATTTTCAAACATCAAGACTCAAGCTTGAGCCAACTCAAGATTAGTTAACCTGGTTAACTTTGACCCAGGAAAAATTTCACCAACACATTACTCACACTACTAGAGTTGTCAATTTTAATTGGACCCATCGAATTGATCCATCCCGTTAAACAATTTAAATGTATTGGGTTAAAATTTTACCAACTCATTTAAAGGTAGGTCTAGGCAGGCTGATCCACCTGGGCTTACGACTCGTGCAAGTTCGCCCATGGTAGGCTTGGGTTAACCCATGGGTTGAGAAAAAATAATTTTTTCTCTAAAATTTAAATTAAATTGGAAAATTTAATGAGCATATGAGTTAAACCAATCTGTAACCCAAACATAAATTTTTTAATCTTTTGTCTATATATTTTAATTTTTAAATTTTTTTTATGGGCTTATGGGTTGGCTCACCTAGCTAGTAAACTCTCTACGTTGGAGATTTTCTAATTCGCCAAGATGATGGGTCAACACACCCCACCTTGTTCCTTAAGGGAATCTATCTTAGAGAATGTAAACCTAGCTCTTTGATACAAATTTATTATTTGAATACTAACGCAACTACACCCATGAAAAAGTAAACACTAGTGAAAAGCTAAAAGATACCTATAAGATGTCAACTTTATTTTAATCAAGATATAGTTGGACACTTTCAAAGTAAACTAAATAAATAAATAAAAATTAATGATCTTACCCCTCCTTCTCTCCTACTTGTCGTGAAAACCTCTGACTGAGCTCGCTAGGATAAAGATATTGTTAGAGTTAGGAAGGTGAGAAGGTGCCCCTTCCTCTTCCAATTCATTCACCTTCCTCCATCAATGAAGGAAGGGGAAGAGACCTTCTACACCTATATAAGGTCATCCAAAATAATCTAAAATTGAGAAAAAAAAGGAGAAGAACATATCTTGGTTTGTCCATTCATAGAGGGATTTGGTTCGTGGAAACTTCAAGAGATTTTTGAGTTGTTCGTGATCATTCTTCTGATGATAAGCGAAGATCAATATCTACTATGGGAGATCACTATGAATTTTACATATTTCATATTTCTATATTTTATTCATTTAGATCAATAATGGTATCAGAGCAAAAATTGAATGCGTGATAGATCACTATCTTTCTACTTGATATATTATCATGCGACCGTGAGAGCATAAGATCTCTTATGCTTGTAGATCATGTTAATATAAAAGGATTTGTGCAAGATATGCTAGTAGATCTGTTCAAATGGTATGCACCTATTTATCATCAGTGGAATCATCGATGGAGTTTGCTTATTGGATTTCTCCATCGCTAGGCCCGTCGCTGGCCATAATCGCGATCTATGGCCATCGTCGAACCCCAAGTGCAATAGATTATAACCACAGAGTTTGTTTCCATTTCTAGCTAGTGAATGATTAGGAGGTCAGTCCTTCGATTATGATTGACGGGAGAAGGGGGTCGGAGGTGATGGCGGCGTGGGTGCTGGCGACGAAGAAGAGAAAAACAGCGTGGGTGATAGCAAACAAAAGCCAAAGCATTAGGTTTCGTACCAAGTATTAAGTTTCGTGCATATGTTTCATAAAGTTTTTTTGGCAACCATTAAGTTTATTACATTAAACTAAGGTTTATTAATGCATGAAAAAAAACTTTTAAAACTCATGCATGTTGAAATTAATGCCAATGCTGGTAGCCTTAGTCAGTGGTGGATCCAGAAATTCAAGTATGGAGGGGTGATTTTTATACGGAACAAGGGGTGATATCCTCTATCTCCACCGGGGGGGGGGGGTGACCGCCAATGTCGCCCTCCCTCTGGATCCGCCCTGACCTTAGTGTAATTTTTTTAATTAATGCATGTTGCAATTAATTAAAAAATGATTTAATTAATTCACGGTTCAATTATATTGAAAATTAATTTTTATTTTAATATTTTAATTAATTGAGCATGGACTTGAATAATTAGGTCATTGAGACCCGGTATGATTCAAACCATTGGTTGGTTTAACCAGACCAGTTTGGTCCAATTAGACTGAGGTATGGTTTCAATTATTGGTTGGTTTAACTGGATCAGGTTAGTCCTTTAAGACCCACATTTGGTTCAATCCATTAGTTGGTTTAATCATATTAGTTTGATTCAATCAAACCGCATTGAATCTAATTGGACTAGACCTTTTCAAATTTGATCAACTGGACTAGATTTTTTCTAATAGACTAGATTTGATCAAAATTGGGTCAAATTATCCAATGGGCTAGGATTGATCAAATAAACATTGATTTGATCAATAAGTTTGGTTTAGACTTAAATGGACTTAGGTTAAACAATAACAACTAATCATCCCAATTATATTAGTTCTAATGAGGGCAAGGGACTTAAGATCTAGTTATCCAATCAACTGGTCCAGTGTATTAGTCAACTAGAGCTCCTCAAATAAAGAAAATTTATTTTTCTTATTTTCTTAGTGATTCTGTGTATTATTCTATGCATATGTGTGAATTGGAATGAATCGATTTTGTTACTAGTTTGTCAGTTTTATACTGACATTATTATTTTCAATTCTAGATGTTGAGGATGATATACAAGATGACCCGTTGCAAGATGCGATGCAACGAGCTGAGAGAGGAGATTGATTATGACCCGTTTTACGGACTCAGAGGACATATTGGATGGCTCGATCGATTGTTTTGAAAGCTTGAGCAAGAAGAGTTTCCAATCTTGGATAATTATGGGATCTAGGTTTTGGTCCAATCGCTATCGATACACCTCAATGAAGTAACATACTATTTATAGGGGCTCTCAGAAGGGTGAATCTCATATGCTCAGTTGTGTGTGGAATTACTTCACCATATGGATCTAGAGAATCCCGAAGAATTTAAGGAGGATCCACAAGAGGATCCAAATGTGGATCCAACAGAGAATCATGAAAGGGATAGTGTTGATCTACCTGAGATTGGCTTAATTGAGTCCAGGATGAAAGGGATAGTGCTGATCGTTATACTAATGTTTGTTCTAGTGGTAGTGGTGTTAGCTTATCTAGCTTATTAGAGTATTGTTGATGTTACTGTCATTATGTACGAATAGTATTAGTCCATTAAGTTTAATAAAATCATGTAGTAGAAACTATTGCTATATACGAACAGTACTACTTTATGAAAATTTATGTTATATGTTAACAAACTAGAAAAGAGAATGTTATGTGTTAACAGTCTAAAAGAATGATTAGTTCGTTTAAATGATGAGTTTATTTCATGATTTGTTCACTTAATGATTATTTTATTTGATGGGATGTGTATAATATTATTGATCAATGTTGGTTAGATAGGATTATACAAATGATGAATGAAAACATGGTTGCCACTTAATTTTGTAAACCAACTCAAATTAATATTGAATCAATCATAAATTATATACATGGAAATATACTGAATTACTAAATAATGTGTTTATTTATGTTAGATCATGGAAAATAAGAATATCATAGCTAAACTCAATAGTAGAGAGAAATTATATAGGGATAACTACAAAACCTAGGATCTCAAGATATAATACATTCTTGAGGAACAAGAAGTTCTAGAGGCTATAAATCAGTTCATGGAAGAACCTATTGATGGTTCTACATCACAGCACAAATGTGACTTTCATGCCCATAAGGCATGGAAAAAGGACTTCACTGTTAAGGGAATATTGATCAGTTCAATGGTGGATGAGCTGTATTTGAGTATGAGCCATTACTATCGGCTCATGCTGCCAAGCTAGCCCTAAGAGATAAGTATAGTGGAGTAATTCTCAATAAGCTTCGTCAGCTGACAATTAAGTTTAACAGCTATAAAAAGTGCTCAAATGTTACCATGGTCTAACATCTGAGGGAATTGAGTAATATGATTTAAGAGCTTAAGACTGCTGGTCACGAGTCGACTGATGAATAATAAGATTAAGTAGTAATTTATTTTTTTCTTAATTTTTGGGAAATGATGAAACATAACCTTACATATAGCAAAAGTATCAAGATTTTCACTCATATCTTAAGCTATGTCAAACTTGAGGCGAAGAGAGCATAATTCACAAAGATTATTGGATGAACTTTTGTAGCTGAAGGTTCTGGTTCCAAGAATAAGAAAAGATGGTTTAAGAGAGGAAAGAAAAAGGGAAAAGAAGCTGATGTTGTTGTTGGGCTAGACCAAATCAAGAAGAAAAGAAAGAAATATGGACAAAAACCTAAGAGCAAGCTTACTTGCTATAACTGTGGCAAAAAGGGTCATTTTACTTGGGAATATACTGAGCTAAAAATGGTAGATCCATGTTTATATTCTTTCCATGAGCATTATGTTACTAGTTTAATGTTGTTTGCTTATTCTTATCCTTTGTGGATTATAGATCCAAGAGAAACAAATCATGTAGCTCATGATCGAGCTACATACATTGAGTACAGTCAGGTACCAGCTGTCAATAAATGGATATATGTGGGAAATAATGCAAGGATTAAAGTCAAAGGAGTTGACACTTACAAACTCAACCTACGTTGTAGACATACTTTATTTCTGCATGATGTCCTGTATGCTCTGATGTATGAACTATGTATTTGAATATTTTCCTATGCAATGAAGTGTTTATATCATCATCTATGTGTGTTGTGCCTTGTATGTATTTGATAAAATGTGTGTGAGGTCAATCTATATAGATGTAGGGTTTAGATCACCATGTAGAGGAAAAGCCTTAGATTGTAAGACCATAGGACCTTGTGACAGAAGGTATCCCTTACTTTTTATGGTATTTCCTTGAAATGGGGATCAATTCTTTATTAGAAAAACTAATTAGAGTTTAAAGGGTTCTCTCAAATTAATGTTAGGAAGTTACTTATGTAATCAAGGAACATGGATTGAGGGCCTTGGTGACAGAAGGATAGCCCTAAAATCAAGCTTTTTAAATTACCTCTTCTACTTAATTGCATTAATCTACCATTAGGAAGTGACTTGTGTAATCTAGGAACGTGGATCGAGGGCCCTAGTGACAGAAGGATAGCCCTATAATTGGACTTCCTAAATTACCTCTTCTACTTAATGACGTTAGAACTTGGGTAAACTCTTTGGTGCGATCTTCATGGGATTATACTGAACTTTATTTAGAACTCCTACACGAGTGTAAGCATGGAGTTAGGTAAATGAATAATGCATAGGGACATTAACTAGCATCGCAACAAAACCCAAATCCTATTATCTATTATCCTTCATTCACTTATGCTCTTTACTCTCTCTAATTCCTCTTTTCATTCTCTCTAGCATTTGTGAACCATTTTAGATTGTCTAGATAATTTACTGTACGAAGTTAACTAGTGCTTAATCAATAGTCCCTATGTGATCGATAATCTTTTGTATTACTGACGACGTAACCGTGCACTTGTGGTGATGTAACAACCCTCTGGTAGTTTTAATATGATCAACATAACCAAGTTAAGTTAGGTTCTATTTGAATTTGATCTTTCTGTCTAAGTGTACAGGAGCTTAGGAACACAAGAAGTTGAGTGAAAGATGTAGCTAGCGAGAAGGATGCCACAGGAAGGAAGTCAACAGGCTCAGTGTATCCGAGGGATGAGACTGATCTACTTCATAGAAGGCACCTCCAATCACTTGGAAAGCACCTCGCATGAACAGTGTGAAGGCGCCTTCAACACTAGTTAGCCGAAGATAAAGTTTTATCTTCGGCGAATAAAACTTAATCTATTGAAGGCACCTTGGACCTACTTGAAAGTGCATCCGAGCCATGAATAGGTTTTTCCAGGGACTATATAAAGACCACTGGAGCTAGAAAATTGGCAACAACTCAACTACGACTTTTGTATTCATTTCTTAGTATTTTTTTGAGCTATCAAAGAGTGTAAGAGATCAAAGAGTGTAAGAGACTTCTTCACCTTAAATGAAGGGGAATTTTAGTGAACTTTTATCTTTCTTGGATTAACAGCCATCTAGGTTATAACCAAGTAAAACTCTGGCATTTTATATATTCTTTTAAGTTGTTTACATTAATGTTAATTGTTTATATTGGTTTAACATAATTATGCATCCTTATTAAGCAAAACAAGAGATTATTTTATTCTAACTTTGATCGCAGGCTATTCACCCCTCTAGCCACCACATCGGGACCAACAACATGGTATCAGAGTCTAACCACTTTAAAAGGACTAACTGTCGACTGAAGCAAACAAGACGATGGCTAGACCGAGTATCTACCTACCGAAATTCAAGGGGAAGTTTGCCCTAAGAAAAAAGTGAATGGAATTATTTTTTAAAACCAACTTTGAAGTTTTATTAATAATCAAAAATGGTTTTGTAGCTCTAAAAGATTAAAAAGATGAAGAAAAAGAAGAGTATCTTTGAAAAAAGAAAGAGCAAGTGGACTTTGTAGCGAATGGATGAGCTGAATTCTACCTGTTAAGCATGCTGCCACCTCAAGAAATCAATGGGATCAACGCCTATGAATTAGTAAAGAAACTTTGAGAAAAGTTCATGGAACTATACAAAGGAACATCAAAAGCAAAGCTCATGAGACAGGACCTTCTCTGGAACCAACTGATGAACCTCAGGCTGAGAGAAGGAGAATCAGTAGCGCAACTATATGCCGAACACATAAATCTTGGAGAAGAGTTGTTAAACTAAGATTCCCTAAGGTATGCATTGAATGTTTTTATGAAGTTGGCTTCAAAAGGCTGAAATTTGTGCTGCTTGTGTACCAGTCGACTGCATCAGTTACCAGTCGACTGGTACCAGCTTTCCAGCATTTTGTTTACTTTCTGAAATCAAATTTTTGGCCAAAATTTGGTCAGACTTGATGCATATAGTGTATGATTATTTGGTACGATCTTTTTTATGGTGTCAAATGGGGAGAAATAGGTAAGTTTAAGTTAGAAACCTTTATTTCCATACTTGTGTGCAAAACTTAAAAATTAAGGTTGAGAGCATATATTAAGGGGGGAGCTTGGTTTTTATGCTTCATGTTTACATATTACTTATAATTTTCAAAGTTATTATTTGTGTCTAACTTAAATATATTGCCACATATCAAAAAAAGGGATATTGTTGGTGCAATCGACCTAGGTTTGATCGGTATGATCATCATTTTGATGTGTGTGTCAAAGAGTTTAAGTTAGACTTTCATATGCATTTGATATGTGTTTGAGTTATGCAGGACTTGGTGAAACACGTGAGGAACTTGGTGCGGCCAAGTTTGGGAAGTTCATCCCAGGGTTCGGATCCTTAAGTCGGTGAAGGATGGTGTGGAAGATATCCGAGAGATAACCGGACAAGGAGTAATGGAGTGAAGCTGAAGGAAGTGGACTTCAAGGTAGCATGAAGGATGGCACGGAGAGGAGTCGCGGGCTCGGGTGCATTTGATGGATGAAGGTTGAGGAAGAGGGCATCAAGGGTGACTCCGGAAAGGATGAGTGTGAGCGAATGTAAGGTACTAGTTGACTAGTCCAAATTCATGAAGAGCACAGAAAGGTTCTGTGCTCGACAGCTGTGAAGACTAGTCAATTGGTGTTGACACCAGTCGACTGGTATATGCCCATTGGCAGAAAATGAGTTCTGCAGAGAGCCGTTGGCTATGTCTAAGGGCTACATCAGTTGACTGGTGTATAGACCAGTCGACTAATGTTGGGTTGAGTTGATTTGGTTGATCAACTCTCTCCACTTATAAAAGAGGAGCTTTGGGATATGAAGGAGGTTACTTATGTTCATTAAATAACTCCTGAGTCTCTGTCCAAAGCTTCTAAGTCTTTCTCTTCCTCCTAAACTTAAGTTCCATCTTGTAAGAGGAAGAGAGCCTTGTGAGAGGTTGTACTCCACCGAGAAGGAGTAAGATCTAGCCGGAGATTGTCGGGGACTAATCCATCGAAGGATTAAGGGTTCCTCCACCTTAAGGACAGACAGTTGAGTAGGAGTAAGCAATTTCCGAACCACGTAAAGAAATCGTGTTAGCGTTTGTGTTCTTTCTTATTTGCTCTCATTATTTTGTTTAGTATATTCTGCTACGCACTAACCCTCTTGTAGAGAAGTAAATGACTTGGGGGTGTCCAAGCTATTCAACCCCCTTCTAGCCAGCCACCGATATTCAACAGCAGCTAGACAAATCTATTGGTGCAATTTATACTAATGATCTAACTCAGGTTTTGATGAATACAAGTGTATTAAAGTTGGAGAGTTTGTGATCTAATTACTTTACCAAGTGTGCAGAATTTGATAGGTCTAAAGGATCTGACACCATGCTAAAATATAGTTATGTCTATGGGACCCGATAGTTGATATGAAGTCCAGATAGGTCCGCGGGACTTGATATATATTAGGACGTCCGGTTGGGTCCGCGAGATCTGACAACCGACCGAAGTTTAGTTGGATCTATGTACTTGACAACTAGCGGAAAGATTTGGTGGGTCAAAGTAAGTCAAGCGACTACAGTTGTTAAGTAAAAGGTAAGCAACTAGAGGAGAGATCTAGTGAGGGCGCATTCCCTGTTAAGCGAATATTAGGTGTCAATCGTGCTTAGGTCCATTTGAAAAACTTAAGTTGAGACCTTGACTAGATCCTTGTCTCAGGTGTTGGTGCAATGTTCCCTAGGTCAAGGTTGACCTGGTTGACTAAACTTGATTTGGGTCAAGCTCGAGTCTTGATGTTTGGGTTTCAATGTTTGACAATACATGGAGACAGTACATGGAGATTACAGATGCAATTGTTCATATAGGGAGATTGTTGTCAAGTAGGTCAAGGTTGACTGGATACTTAACATGAAAGTCCTGGTGAGTGAAGCCAGACATAAGGAAAATCCTAGTGAGTAAAGCTAGGTGAAAGTCCTGGTGAGTGAAGCCAGGCAGAAGGAAAATCCTAGTGAGTGAAGCTAGGTGAAAGTCCTGGTAAGTGAAGTCAGGCAGAAGGAAAATCCTAGTGAGTGAAGCTAGGTAAAAGTCCTGGTGAGTGAAGCTAGGCAGTTGGAAAGTCCTAGTGAGTGAAGCTAGGCAGAAGAAAATCCTAGTGAGTGAAGCTGGGTGAAAGTCCTAGTGAGTGAAGCTAGGCAGTTGGGAAAATCCTAGTGAGTGAAGCTAGGTGAAAGTCCTGGTGAGTGAAGCCAGGCACGAGGAAATCCAGATGGGTCAAGGTTGACCAGACATCTGGTGGAAGTCCAAGTAGGTCAAAGGGATTGAC
>JBBMJZ010031989.1:0-10123 GCA_037833815.1 Zingiber zerumbet
CTACTTCCTTTGGCTCTCGTCCCTCGGATGCATCCAAGCCCGCGGCTCGTCCCAATGCCATCCTTCGCGTATGCCTCAAAGTCGCTTCCCTCGGCCCTTGTCCTTGCTGCCTTGTCCACGGTTTCTCGGATGCTCCATCCTTCACCGGACCCAAAGCCATCAACCTAAGTCACATGTGTATCCTACATACCTGCACACCTTAAATACACATATCAAATACAAGGGTGAACCTAACTTAAACCCTTTACCCAAACACCAAAACACATGGTCACACGGACCATCGGGATTGCTCCAACATGGGATTCTGATCGAGAGGTTGTTGGTTGTGAGAGCATACTCACTTATACCTCACGCTGGGGCAAGAGTCTGGAATCCCGACCGAGAGATCATTGAGCATGAGAGCATGCTCACTTATAACTCGAGCTGGACCGAGAATCTGGAATCCCAACCGAGAGGTCGTTGGTCGTGAGAGCATGCTCACTTATAACTCGCATTGGGGCGAGAGTCTGGAATCTCGACGAGAGGTTGTTGAGCATGAGAGCATGCTCACTTTTAACTCGCGCTACGGCGAGAGTATGAAATCCCAATTGAGAAGTCGTTGGTTGTGATAGAATGCTCACTTATAACTCGCGCTGGGGAGAGAGTCTGGGACACCAACCGAGAGGCTGTTGAGCATGAGAGCATGCTCACTTATAACTCGAGCAGGGACGAGAGTCTGGGACACCGACCGAGAGGTCGTTGGGCGTGAGAGCATGCTCACTTATAACTCGCGCTAAGGTGAGAGTCTGGGACACCGACCGACCGAGAGGTTGTTGGGCGTGAGAGCATTCTCACTTATAACTCGCACTGGGCGAGAGTTTGGAATCCCGGCCGATAGGTTGTTGGTCATGAAAGCATGCTCACTTATCACTCACATTAGGGCGAGAGTCTGGGACACCAACCAAGAGGTCATTGGGCATGAGAGCATGCTCACTTATAACTCACGCTGGGGTGAGAGTTTGGAATCCTGACCGAGAGGTCGTTGGGGATTGAAGGAAATGCGCCTGTGGAGTTAGCCCAATCCGCCTGTTATCATGAAGTGTATTACATAAGACATTAGCTAAATTTGAATCTTACTCTGATTTCGAGGTTGGGATGAGGCACGAAATTTTGATAAACTTTTCCCGCCGCCTCTTACTCCATTTCCCGAGGTAGCCGCATGGAATTTTCGATCCTCGAGGCATGATATCAGTGAGGCATAGTGTCATTGTTCTCATATCAACTCTATGATTTCCCTATCCTTTCCATCATAAATGCTACTTTATAGGAAGCTGACACGTGCCCCATAAACTTCCCTTAATATGATGTCTGACACACATTTTCTGCGCGCGACCCGATAGCGCTTCTCTCCCTTGATCTGACGGCTATTGTGTGCCCTACTATTTCGATTGTCTGGCTCAAATCCCCATGTTCCTTAAGGGTTTAGGTTTAAAAACCCTAAAGGCCTCCAACAACTGTTCATCAACGCTTCGTCTTCCTTCGACCTTTCCTTCTTTGCTTGTTTCTACTCATTCGCTTTCCCCTTCATGCATTTCTTTTGCAAGTGCTTCTCCTCCCTCATCTTCTGCTCCTTCGTTTTTTTTTATTTGATGATGGCCGGAGAAACGGTAGTACCGTGGTATGCGTATTTTTGTTCTGATTTTGATAGGAGTGACCTGAGGTCGATATAATCTAGTTTGCAGCTTTCTGAAGTATACAAGTTTCGCCTTCCGGGACCTAACGACCATCCTTGTCCTCCTCCCACCGGCATCGTCACATTCTTCAAAGACCAGCTTCTCTGCGATCTCTGCTTTCCTATCTCTTCCTTCTTTTCCTCCTTAAGTCAGTATTTTGATATCCCCTTATCCCAGTTCACCCCAATGTCTTCCGTGTCATGTGTGGAATGGTAATTCTATGTCATATGTACAAGATTCCTTTGACTCCTCAACTTTTTCACCATTTCTATTTCTTTAAGCGATCAGAGTCGGGTGTCTTCATGGTGCAATCTAGGACCAGCTATAATTTTTTTGAGGGCATGCCTATTTCTAATAAAGGTTGAAAGTCCCATTTTTTCTATGTCTAGTTACTTGAGTCTGTGACTTGGCTTGTTGAATGACGTCTCAATCTTCCCTCTCCTTTTGAGTTGAGTGACCATTAGCACCAGCCCGAATGTTTCATAGTTTCTGAGAAATTGAATGGAGTGCAACTTTGACTCTCTTTTATCCTACGGGAGAGCGTGTTGTACACTTTCAGGCTGAGCCCCATCCAGACGTCTTTGAGCGCCCCTTTTGATAAGATTACCCGTATCTCATTTCATATCTTCACTAACTGAGGTATTTTCTTGTACCTGTAGAAGTCCTCATGTTTAGAGCCTTCACCCTCGACTCCTCCTCGATGCCTAACGTAATCCTGCGAAAGTGAGGCAGAGAGATTATGTCTGCCCAGGAGGTTCCCCAAGCTAGCGCCTTAGCAGGGGCCTCCTCTTAACAGTCGGGGGATCCTAAGGCCCCCGAAGATGAATCACTTACTATTGAGGCAAGTTCCGATGAGAAGGCTTCCTCTCTAGCTCCCGAGCAGTGCTTACACCTTCAACACAAGAGACGATGTGCTACTCCATCAGTTCAATCTTCTCCTCAGAGACCTCCTATGTTGCGGGCGTCCTCTAAGACCAAAACACCCACCCGGGTAAGCACTCCAGCTTCGCCGGAGGCTGCAGCCTCCTCTCCTATCCCTATCCTGGTCCAGGAGTAGACATCCTCCCGAGCAGAAGGCTAGCTCTAGACTTCTATGCCCTATGCTCCTCCATCCTCGAGCCAGCAACCGCCTTCGGGTCATGCTTCCTCTTCTTGCCCCAAGGAGCATCTCAAAGGACGATATGCCTTCACTTCTTCATTTCAACTACCATCTCTCCAAGTGTTGGGTCCAATCCCTTCCTCCAGCACTTCTTCCAACTATGGTCAGGTGCAACTTTATAGTTCCCTAGCCGATTCATGGAAAAGCACTGCCAACGAAATTTTAGAATACCCCCAACTAGACTTGGCTGACCATTTCTCCCATCGACTAGTGTCGATAAGTTTTATCTGCTTCCTCTTCATGTCCTTGGAATACTACTAATCCTGCTCGCGCTCCTTACAGACTTGTGTCATGGAGCTGAGCCTCTCCCAATATATAGCCGGTCTTCATCGGGAGAATGAGTCTTTAAGGACTCGAATTCAGGAGATGGCGTCCCCCTCGACCGCGAGTTACTCTTTTGACCTGACGACCTCTGAGAGCTTGATTCAATCCCACCTGCAGATGGTGGAGGACCAGACTCGAACTACCAGAGGCCTAGCTCGTGTCGAGTCCAATAAGGTGAAGTCCCTGGAGACTGCCTTGAAGACCAGTGAGTCCAAGCTTAAGTCTGAGGGTATGAGGCGAGTTCAAATCCTAGCGGACTTAGAGGCGAGGGATACAAAGGTTACCAACCTCTCCTCCCAACTGCAGGACCTCCAAAAGACACATGCCTCCCTGCGGACAGACCCGGCGGCTAAACGGTATATCTGTCTGCCAACACCAATCGGGAGGTCACCCTTCATAAGTAATTGGATACGGCTCAGGCTACCCTTAAGTCTATGTAGGCGAAGCTCTCAGCGGCCAAGGTAGAGACATCAGCTGCTTACCGGGAGTTGGCTAAGGCACAAGATGACACAGATAAGACCTGGGAAGAGCTGAAGGACTACCAGGCGGGCGAGGACTCTCGTCTAATAGTTCACAAGACCTCCTTCCTAGATTCCAAAGATTTTGGAGGGAAGATAAGCCACCTCATCGACTAGATGTTTTGTTATGGTGGCGTAGGCGCTTTGTTGCAGTTGCAAGAGAAAGGTTTGCTCCGGTCAACTCCTCCTGAAAACTTCCTGGACCGGACCCGTCTCCTCAACGAGCTCCCTGACGAAGTCTTCCCTACTTTTGAATAGCCTATGTCCCCTTATAGCTATCTTTCTCCATTTTGAATGATGATATAAGGTTTCAAACCTCTCTGTGACTTTGAACTTGAAATTTCTTTAAGATGTTGTATAAATGTTGTGTAAATGAACATGTTATCAGTATGTCATGTGGTGCTTAAATATCTACTGGACCCGTCCATGACCCTTAGACATTTCACCTTATATGAGTAAGTAACCTATTAAGTGTTTGACCCCTTCGTGGATGCTTGGTTGGCTTATCACCCGAGCAGGCATACAAGGGTCATTTCACCTGATCGGACATTAATCCTTACTGGCCACTCCATCTCCTTGAACGGGTTACGTAATATAACTACTTGATCGATCGCAAACCATAGTGATTCTAGGGTCCTCCCACTTGCCCAAGTAGGGATTAGTATAGCATCACTTGTCTCCGATGCTATAAAGGCTTCTAACTCCTTTTTCCACGCGTCCTTCGACCTAGCTTTTTCTGACAAGACCCTTTTGCACGGTATTCTAAGGCGATCCAACTGCCAACATCATTTATGCGCCTACACCTGACGCCACATACATTATTTACGGATAGCATGATTAGGGATGATATCAAGGCATTTCTTCGGGCATCCCTCCTGACAGCTATAAATAGTCTACTCTATATCTCCTTCGGACTCCTTACTGCTAACTTGAGCCCTCCTCCCTTCTCTTCTTCCTTATATGTTTTTACCTTCTCGCCCTCTTTTTGCTCTCTGTGGATCCTTCGATACCTTGGCTTTCTCTTGGCATGTCGACCTTCAGCGACGTAGATCTTGACGATCTTTGCTTCAACTATGAAGTGTCCACAACCATGCAAATCATCATACCCTCTGAGGTTCATCAACTTTCCCGGCCTCCTCAGGGTTATGTGACTTTTTTCAAAGAACAGATTGTAGCTGACCTCCATTTTGCTATTCACCCTTTTCTCTCTGAAGTGAGTCGCTATTTCCGCATTCCCTTTTGTCAGCTTACCCCTAATTCCATCCAGATTCCGTGTGGGTTCATTCTTGTTTGTGAATTATGTGACCTTTGTTGGACCTCTCGCCTGTTCCACTACTTCTTTTCCCCTAGACGCCCTACCAAGGGCTTTTTTCACCTCCAGGCCCACATCAGGACCACTCTTTTCGCTCCCTTACCCTCTTTAGGACCCAAGTGAAAAGCAAAGTACTTCTTCCTTCGCTTTCCCTCTTCCGTAGACTGGCCCACTGAGCAAAAGTCCTCGCTTCCTTCAGTGCCTTTTCTGGGCAATTATCGCGTAGACCGTATGTTCATGGAAGCAGAGGCACAACTGGTGGGCTGGCGCTTCGACCTATGCGTGCTATTGACAGAGGATGTGCTGTACCTATTTAGGTTGAGCGTCGTTCCTTCGAAGCTTCCACATTCCTTTGGTAAGTATTACCATTGTCATAATTTCCTTTTACATTCTTATCCTGACCCTTACTTTACTGTAGTGGATATTCTTGCCAGGGCATCTTTGATCAGACCTCTTCCACTAAGCGCTCTGGAAATAAATCGTTGAAGGCGAACAATCCTAAGCAGGTGACACCCCTCGACCCTCGTCTTCCAATCCAATTGCTCCCGAGATGGCCGCGGATAGTACTTCATTTCATCCTGCCACCCCTCCCATGACACATCCTGGTAGTTCTATCCCTAAACCGCTCAGCAAACTCCTTGTGTTCCTCCCACTCGTCGCCCTCTTCCTTTGGAAGAGGGGTCAGACTCAGATGATTAGCCACTTTTGCGTCGGCTGAGGCACAAGCCTGCTGAGGTCGACCCTAGGACCAGGGCCTCTATTGCAACCTAGGTGCCCGGTCAACAGTAGACTCTGTTCCACAATCCCAGGGTGACCCTTCCATTCCTTCAAATGCTCGACCAGGACTTGATCGAGGGAAAACCCCTGTCATTAAGGAAGAGATTGATCCAGAGGGGAGATCCATACCAGCTGCCTCGCCCGGGCCTTTCTCTTCTCGACCATCCACCTCTACTCGTCCTATCCCCAGCAGGACCGCTCCCGGACCTTCTAGGTCCCGGGTGTTCTTCTTTCATGCCAATGTACCTTTCGAGCAGGGGATACACCATGATCATTCTTCTCATGTTGGTACTGTCCTACTATGGGGGAAACTGGCAACGACCTGGCAAGACTCCATGGACCAGACAGATTCTGTCCCAATTCATGGCCTGGCGGATATGTTCACTGAAGATGCTACTACAGTAAGTCTTTGACTTCTTTGATTATTCCTCCCTTCCAATTCTAATTGTCCTCTTCTATGGCTAGCTTTATGCCATGATGTTGCGCTTGAGTCAGACAGCTGTGGACATGTATCAATAGAATAAGATCTTGAAGGAGCGCATTTAAGACCTGGAGTCTCCTCCTTCTGCCCCCCCTCCAGAGCTGCATTAACTACAACTAAAGGTGGGGTCTTTAAAAAAGCTGAATGCTTCCCAGGAACAACTCCTCAGTGAGGCCTTACTAGAGGTTCGACAGTTAAGGGATGATAAGAAGAAGTTTAAGGCCCTCCATCAATTAGCTGATGCCAAGTATCAAGAGAAGCTGACCCTCAAGGAAAAGGCCTAGTTAGAGCTAGCTAAAAAAACTATAGCCCTAGAGAACTTCAAGCTCATGCACAAACAAGAGATGGACCGCTTGACCAAGGAACTTAACTCCAAGGACGTGCTCCTCATAGACCATGGAAGGGATCTGGAATCTCAAACTGCAGATCTAGGCTCTTTTTAGACAGAGCTATCTCAAGCCCAATCTGCTTTGTCTCACTCAGCCTAAGCCTTGGAAACTTATAAGGCGGGGGAGAACGAGCACCGCTTGGCCAATCAGACCTAATACCCATACTCTCCAGAGTTCGGCTCTCAAGTAGGAGATTGCTTCGTCCGATCACTGGTCTATTGAGCAGTAGGAGCAGTCCGACAACTCTAAGAGGGAGGATACTTGTCATCCGACCCCCTGAGGATTTCCTAGACCATCATCGGATCATTAAAGAAATGCCCGATGATATTTTTCCAAATTTAAGTGATTCTTTGCCTAGCACATTTATTGTCTTGTTTTCTTTTTTTTACTTTCCCTGTTTATAAAAGATTGTGTATGCCCCCTTAGCTCTTGCTCTCTACTGGGATTTTCTTACTTTCCTTAAGATGAATCTATGTGTGTAAGTGAGGCAAAGCTCATTAAGCTAAGAGCTAAAAGACTTTACTGTGAGAGATCTTTTAGATCTTTGCTCGTCTTAGCCGGGATAGTCAGTTGGGAATTAGAAGAGTTTTGTTCAAGGTTTGCACAAGGAGTGTAGTAGGACTTAACTAAGTCCTGCGTCTGTATCTTGAGGACTTCTGAAGTGCCTCTTTGGAAGAATTAAGTTTAATCCAAATCAGGATTACCCGACCAGATTTTTTATGCATATACCTGTAGTGCTCATTCCCTTACCTTAGATCTTTCTCTCAAACAACTATTATTATAAAGAGTAACCCCCTCAGACACAGTAAGGCTGGAGGT
This sequence comes from Zingiber zerumbet, assembly GCA_037833815.1. Lineage (NCBI taxonomy): Eukaryota > Viridiplantae > Streptophyta > Magnoliopsida > Zingiberales > Zingiberaceae > Zingiber > Zingiber zerumbet. The sequence continues at coordinate 7,492 of JBBMJZ010031989.1, forward strand.
AATTAGCACTCCATGGACGATATAATTTTCTACCCTGAGCGTCCTGCAGGTAATAGGCACCGGAACCTAGTTTCTTAATGACCTTATATGGGTCATCCCATTGAGGTGCTAACTTAGTGACCTCTCCTACTGGTTTGATCCTCTTCCATACTAGGCCCACTTATCCGAAGAAATGGGGGATCACCATCTTATCATAGTTTTGTCGCACCCTCTATCGATAGGCAGTTAGTCGAGCGGTCGTCCTCTCACGAGTTTCACTAATAAGATCTAGCTCTAGAAGTCGCCGCTCAGCATTCTCAGGGTCATACAGTAAACGCTGGATGGATGGAATCCCAACCTCGACCAGCACGACTGCCTCATTGCCGTAGACGAGATGAAAGGGAGTGAGCCCTATACTTTCCCGAGGAGTCATTCGGTACACCCACAAAATGATGGGAAGTTCTTCCACCCAATTACCGCCTAGATGATCCAGCTTGACCTTCATCTCACACAATATCTCCTTGCTAGTGACTTTGATTTGTCCATTGCTTTCTGGATACGCCACGGAAGTGAAGGCTCGGGTGATGCCAAACCCTCAACACCATTCTTGGATCCTGCACCCTTGGAACTGTCGACCATTGTCCGAGACTAACTTGTGAGGGATTCTGAATTGGCACAAGATGTTCTTCCATAAGAACTGGATGACAGCTCCTTCCATTATCCTGGCCAAGACTTCTGCCTCTACTCACTTAGAGAAGTAATCCACCACCATAAGTAAAAAATGCCTCTACCCGGGAGCCATGGGGAAAGGTTTCACGATGTTCATACCCCATTGGTCAAAGGAACAAGAAACTATTGAGGTCTTCAAAATCTCGATCGACCGATGGGTCAGGTTTTGATGCTTTTAACAGGAGAGGCAAGTGCCCACCAACCGTTGAGCATCTCTCTGCAAAGTAGACTAAAAATACCCGGCCATGAGTACTTTTCGGGCTAGCATCCTTCCTCCTACATGGCTACCGCAACATCCCTGGTGAACTTCTTGCAGGGCATACTCCACTTTGTTCGGACCTAGGAATTTGAGCAGTGGTCAAGAGAATGCTCGCTTGTATAATTGATCCTTGATCAGTGTGTATACATGAGCTCTCTTCCTAATTGATATGGCTTCTTCAGCATCGGCAAGCAAAGGTCCTTGTTGAAGATAAATGATCATTGACACTCTCTAGTCAATTGCTTCATCCAAATTGTTCTATAGGTCAATTTGAGATATCTTGAAGCTCTGGGCTATCGACTTATCAAACACTCAAGTGGTCAAAGAACTGACCATTTTGGCTAGTTCATCTACTCCCTGGTTGTCCGCTTGGGGAATCTTGGTCACTGTAACTTTCTTGAATCCCTCCTTCATTTTCTCATATGCTTCTCTGTATAGCTGCAACTTCTCATTGACTTTAAAGTTACCAGCCACTTGCTGAGCTACCAGCTGAGAATCTAAATAAATGATTACCCGGGTTGCCCCTACATGCCGAGCTACCTACAATCCAGCTAGTATTGCCTCATACTCCGCCTCATTGTTGGTAGCTCTAAAGTTTAGCTGGACGACTAATTGCATAATATCTTCTTCAGGGGATATAAAGAGTATCCTCACTCCACTTCCTTGCTGAGTGGATGGCCCATCAACATATGTTTTCCATGTATCCTCAGCATCACCTTGATGGATTTCTGTTAGGAAGTCAGCCAGGGCTTGTGCTTTGATCGTTGTTTGGGGCTGATGCTGTATATCATATTCTCCCAACTCGATTGCCCATTTGATGAGGTGGTCGGCTATCTCCATGTTTGTAAGGGTCTTCCCCATGGTACTATTGGTCAGGACAATAATTAGGTGTGCCAGGAAGTAAGGCCTTAAGCGGCGAGACATGAGAACCAATATGTAAACAACCCTTTCTTGGGTTGTGTATCGAGACTCGGTCCCTTTCAATAGGTGGCTGAAGAAGTACACTGACCACTGCATATCGTCCTGCTCTTTTACCAACACTACCACACAACCTCAAGGGCAGCTGACATATATACCTAGAGCGTCTCTCCGGCGATAGGTTTAAATAAGAAGGCAACGTCTCCAGGTGTGGCTTCAGTTCCTCAAAAGCTTTGCTGCACTCTTCATCCCACTGAAACTTATCAACCCTTCTTAGTGTTGGAACCCCAAGATTATTTTGATATGATCAACAAGTTAAGTTAGATCCTATGGTATTTTAACCCTGTGTCTAAGTGTACAGGTACTTAGGAACACAGGAAGTCGAGCAGAAGACACAGCTAGCGAGAAAGACGACACGGGAGAGAGCTGACGGGCTCGATGCGTCTGAGAGATGAGGCGCTGCGGAAGAGTACACCGGCGGACGAGAAGAAAGCGTGTGGTGTTTCCGAGGGACGAGAAGCCGGAGTGGAAGATTGCTCGAGGATAAAGAGACGCAACTAGCGAGAAGGTCGGCACGAGAGAGAGCCGATGTGCTCGGTGCGTCCGAGGGATGAAGAGCTATGAATGAGTACGCTGGCGGACAAGAAGGAAGCATGCGATGATTCCGAGGGATGAGAAGACGGAGCGGAAGCCTGCTCGAGAAGACCGGAAGTTGGGTTCGGGTGAACCCTATTCCGGATGGCAGAG